>CM053036.1:172890453-173027659 GCA_028564925.1 Lithobates sylvaticus
TAAGATTAATCAAGGAATTAATCTTTAATTTCCACAGCCCTATTTTTTTTTATATATTTAATTTTGGGTAGCACTGTATGTTGTATATAAAACATTGTACATGAAAGGCTTACTTCCTCTTGTGTAAGGAAATAAAGTTTCAACCCTGGAAATAGTCTGCAGAATAAATTTTGGACTTAGGTGTAAACTTGACATCTACATACCCCACCCTATATGCCGCTAATTATCCCTCCCTTTTCAAAGACATTTAAAACATGTTAAACCAATGGGATCCACACCCAATATTATGGCTGGGCAGGATAAATGTTCTGAAAATGTCCATTTTACCTAAGTTACTGTATTTGTTTGAGACCATACCTATCCCTATACCCCTGTCTCAGCTCAAATCCATACAAAGCTGGTTTCTAAATTTTATTTGGCAAAACAAAGCACACTGTATTGCTAGATCCGTAGTGTTCTCCCCTTGTACACGAGGAGGTCTAGGAGCTCCTAATATCATAAAGAATTATTATGCCACACACTTACGTACCATTGCCTCTTGGTCCAGTCAATAGGCTCCTAACAGGTGGATGGAAATCGAAATGGGCGCTCTCTACCCTGTCCATCTGTGTTCTTTGGTGTGGTCGCCATTTCTTCAGAATGATAGGGCTTTGAAACATAGGTGTTTAGCGTCTATGTTATTCACATTGCAGGTTTGGTGTGCTGCCTCTAGACGGTACTCTCTCTCCTCACCATGCCCACCCCTTTCTAATGTCCCTTTTAATCCTCTAATTCCCAACAGTACTTCCTTTGGACATATGGCTTCACGGGCCCAAGTCACCTTGTTTTAACTTTGTCACTTTGTTCATCCCATCACCCATAAAATATTTTCTTTTGCGGAATACATGCTAAACACCAGATGCCTAAACATCTACATTATTCCTATCTTCAAATTAGAATTTTTTTTCATCCCTATCTTCCTCCCTCACCCTGGATAGGCTCAATCAATTTGAGCTTACCTGCTCTCTGGGCCCAAACCAGCTCCATTTAATTTCCCTCATTTACAAATTATTACATGAGGCCACCCCCCTTACGGATGTATCTCATACCTACAGTATATGATGTGAATGTATAATATACTCTATATGTAAAGCGTTGCGTAAATTGACGGCGCTATATAAGTGCTGGAAATTATAATAATAATAATATGCAGAAATGGTCCCAAATTTTGCAGAAGCCAATCCCTGCCCCTTGTTGGGAGAAGATTTTGACATCTGCTTTTAAATCATCCAGGTGTGTGGTGCAGAGAGAGACTGCTGTGAAGATTATAATGTTCTGGTACAGGACTCCATACATTTTGCACCGCTATGATGCTACAGTTCCCGCACTATGTTGGTGATGTGGCACCTCTGCTGGCTCACACTTCCACATTTTCTGGCAATGCCCACAGATACAACCTTTCTGGGCCATTGTGAGGTCCATCCTCCAAACCCTGTTCAGTATCTCTCTACCGTTAGATCCATTGCATTACTTACGGGGTCTCCCCTTCCCAGGTCTCAATAAAATGACTAAACAATTGCTTTCCTACATTTTACTAGCCGCCAGGATAGCTATCCCTGTATGTTGGTTATCAAGAGACCCACCCACCCTATACCTGCTATTAAATACCATCACTGAAATGCATAGAATGGAATATCTTACTGCCTCCGCCAATGACTCTATACCAAAATGTAACAAAATATGGGAGCTATGGGATCTTTCTGTATATGGAACTGATTCTCTTGCTTCCTGATGTTCTGATTATTCCATGGCCCCCATTCTTGGACTATCCCTAGCCCTATCCTATCACATAGTAATAAACTCTCTCTGTTTACTCTCTCATGTTTTAGTGATCTATTTATCTTTACTGTTATGGTAATCGATATTTTGACTATGCTTGGCCTGACATTGTATGTTAACTTCTTTGTTATTTCACATAGAATCATTTTCACTATTGTTTTCATATTATCTGTAACTTTGTATAATTTTTTTCATATCTATAATGCTATATCTTATGCTTTCTATGTTTTGGAAAATCTCTAAATAAAAAAAATTATGAAAAAATAAATAAAATCTTGGTCTTTTTTCAATCAGGCCTGCATGCGTATTTAGCCCTGAGTACCATCAATTGCCTTATCTCTGCCCTTTTGATCTGAATTCAAAGACCACTAGCCTCCCATTCTTTGGTCAAAACCTTCATACTGGCTGTCACTCATCTAGCATAGCCTCCTGTAGTATCTCAATTTTTTTCTTCCTTAAAGCCACCTTTTGAACCTATTAAGAATATTCTCTTCTCCACTCCGACACAGTGGTGATCATCATTACCATCACCTCTGCAATATGTGTGTCTGAGCATCCTTTTTTGGTCTTACACTAGGATAAGGTGGTATTGAGGCCCAGTTTTCCCTCCCTTCTAAAGGTAGTTTTAGTTTTTCACCTCAACCAGGACATTGTTCTTCTGGCTCGTTATCCATCTCAAGTTCCTCAAAGTAGATTTCCTTTAACTGTCTGGATGTAGTTTGTGGTGTTTGAGTATACCTTTTAACTACTATTTCTGTTAGAAAGTCTGGCATTCTCTTTGTTACTCCTGATGGTCCTTATAAGGGGAAATTGCTGCTTATTCTACCATTTCTCAGTGAAAGAGAGCTCATTGTCCAAGGTTTTGAGCTTAAGGACATGTTTTCCTGTTAAGGCACATCCTACTACATCAGTAAGTGCCTCTTGGGCTTAATAAAATAGTTTCCAATATTTGCTAGGCTACCACCTGGTCTTTTGTTCATATGTTTTCTAGGTTTTACCAGGTGGATGTTAAGGCCTTCTCTAAAGCCAGCTTCAAGCATAAGGTATTTAGAGTGTTTGTTACCCCCCCCCCCCCCAAAAAAAAAATGATATCCTGGTCCATTAAAGCAGATTAAACAGCACAGTGCCTGTGCTGTGTAACCTGCCCCCCTCTAAACTGTAAAAAAAAACCTGCCTGAACCTGCCACTTCCTGTATCCCCTCTCTGTACTGACCACGATAACCAGGGCTGCTGAGCCCTGACCACCATGGTCAGTTTGTTCCCTGCATTATCCGCAGTGTTGTTCTCAGCTCTCCTCTCTCCCCCTTCACAGCTCCTTGTTGTGTGTCTTCGCCCCCCGCCCTCGCCGCTATTAGTACAAACCCCAAACTTTTATATGATCACTGGCGGCCCTTCTATGATACTCAGGTATAGCATACTATATATGTGTTTTCAAAAAACGAGGCTTGTAAATACCTATTTAGAGATATCTTCAGGCCGGTCACGTGACTCGCCGCTTTTCAGCTCCGATACATGGCTTCTGCAGGAGAGGCTGAGCGGCCACGTGATCTCCACGGTTGACGTCAGAAGGAGATCTCGGCCCCTGCTGCAGAAGCCATGTATCAGAGCTGAAAAGTGGCCATGAGTCGCATGACTGGCCTGAAGATAGCTCTAAATAGGTATTTACAAGCCTCATTTTTAGAAAACACATATACAGTGTGCTATGTCTGAGTGTCATAGAGGGGCTGGCATAGACTTATACTTGTGCCTTAACAAACACTTTAAGGCAGTTCTTTGAGCTGCAGGCCTGCCCACTTTTCTTCTAATTGTTTTGGGGGCATGTTAGCAGTTTGTTTGCTGTGTTACCCACCCTTCAGTTGGACTAGATATGGACATACTAATTGTCTCAAATTAATTGAATCATGTCGTCCTTAACAAACGTTAAAGAAAGTAGGATTTTTGTACTTTGTAAAAAATGTATTTCTTGAAGTTCATTAAGAGACATTAAGGTCCCACTGCTGAGTTTGTGATTTCCTCCTATGTACTGCTTTTTTTTATTACAAAACTGAAGCATATTGGGAGTGGTTCATACCTGGCTAGCTTTATTTACCATTGTCCTAATCCTCTTCTATAGGTGGCAGTATAGCTCAAAGATCTCAGATTAACTGTATCCTTTATCCCTAATGAACTTCAAAAAAATGGGTTTTACGTTAGGTACAAAAGTTCTGTTTTTAGATCTTGGTCTCCATGACAACATGTACCATCCAGGTAGGGAACCAATCTAAATTTTTCCTGCTGGAAGATAAAGCTAAAAAAAAATGCAGAGTTTCTTCCTGTTCTCCTCAGTCTTTCACACTTTCCAGAAATGAATAAATTAACAGTCCTCTAGTCATCCAATTAATTTTGTATAATGAGCAATTACACATGACTGCTGAGTAATCCACTTGAATGTTTGAAAAATGCACATCCTGTCACTTTGTGACTGTTATGCTGGCATTTTTCATGCAAGTAATCAAAATAGACTTAGCTTATTTAACTCAAGGTTTGTAAAAAAAAATAAACTCAGGGAAACTTGAACAGTGTTGTAATAGCAATAAATCTGCAGTCATTTTCTACTAAACTAACACATTTACAAGTAATGTATGTAGCTGCTATGGGTGACTTCTTAAGAGCCTGCCTATCCACACCTGTTGAATTTGACAGACCACTTGTGTCGCTAGTTGCCAGTTGGGCTTGTAATGCCTGAAGCAGTCCCTTCACTTTGGTTCATTAGTGGCACAATCCTATGGACAGCTTGTAGTTTAAGCCAGGTCCAAATGGTCATTTCTGGTTTTAAAATTGCATGCAGAAACATATCAGACCTTTTTTTTTTTTTAAGACATTGACAGTCTATAATAAAATTTTCTTTGAAACTTGATGTTCTTTTTGTATTTTGATTTTCTTAGCTAATGTTTTAAAATTTACACTTGTTACTAAAGTGCTTTTGCCAGATTGCTAACAAAAGAACCTGCCAGCCTGGGGCTATATTTTTAGGTTTGATTGGTAAAAATGTTACAATTTTCAATCTGAGGAAAGTGTAATTGTGTCTTGGACTAGCACTGGTCAGAAAAGTGCATGTGTATATTTGCTTAAGCCTCATACACACGATCGGACTTTGTACCAACTTTTCCGTGGATTTTTGTACAAAGGGCGTTGACCCCAAGTTTGTATTGCATACACGCGATCAGACTTTTTAGGCAACAAACATGAACGTAGTGACGTTTCAACGTACTGACGACACTTCAAAAGAGGACGTTCAAATACTCCAGCGCCACCTTTGGTCAACTTCTGTATAGTTGTTTGATCTTTTTCATTGGTTCTGAGCATGTGTGTTTGTACTTTGTACAAAAGTCTGATGGTTTTGTGGACACGCGGTCAGACTTTGCTCCATCGGACTTTTGTTGGCAGAAAGTTGGTCCGTTCGCACAGCCAACAAAAGTCAGATGAAAACTGAAAAAGTTGGTCCGATGGAGAGTACACACGGTCGGAAGTTGGTCCAAAACAGCTAATTTGCATGTTTGTTGTCAAAAAGTCCGATCGTGTGTACGGCCCTTTACAGAGGAAAGCCAAAGCTGCATATTTCATGTTTTCTTTTTTGTGTGTGTATTCTGCCCAAAATGAATTTTTGTACATCAAGCAGCTAGATAAACCTTTGTGCACCAATCATCCAGTAAATGGAACACTTCATATGCACACATCAGTAGTGCATGACAGAGGTATCTAAGTCATAGACATCAGGACACTTTCTTTATTCTCCTAGCAAGCAGTACTCCAACCCAGCCATTTTTAATCAGAGTTCCTCCAGAAGTTGTTAGGTGTTCCTGGAGCTTTGGCTGATTGACCTCCCTTTTGATGGTCTGCCTGCATAGTTCCAGGACCGATGCCATTGATCAGCATGACACCAAAGATTAGCTGCCTTTAAGGGTGGTGTTCTGACCACCACTGTAAAGGGGCCTGCTTACTGACCACCAACCAAAGGGGCATTTTTTCCACCAACCACTAATGAATTGGTTTTAGCAGGGATTCCCTGAGAAATGACAATAATTTTAAGGGTTCCACTGGGATACAAAGGTTGATATAGGATACTCTAACCTAATCATCCTTTATGAAATAAGTATGAGATAAGTCATGCGAGTGTAAACATTTGTACTGCTTACTGTTTCTGGCAAATAAATGTTACAACATTACACTGCCAACAGGCAAATCCAAATTCCTTGCATAAAAACAAAATTATTTATTGGACCTCTTATTAAAATCTGGTTGGCTCTCTAACAATGAATAGTTAGCATAATTAAATGTGGGGTAAAGCAAGCAGTAAATAATGTACCTTTAGCATATACAGTAATTGAATACTAGAAATAGCCGAGAACTCTCACACATATAGTGCCTAGGCACCCACCGTTCTTCTAGTCTCAGTTTTTTATAAACGCCATACATTCTCTTTAAAATACCCCTCTCTGTGTATATTACAGTATATGCATTTACAGTATACATGCATACAAGTGTTTATATTCTCCAGCATCCTTCTAAGACAAGAATTGATGGCTGTTTCTTTTACAATCCAGTATGTATCCACAAAAGAAAAATGTATATATACAATGCACTGTATGTAAATACAGTATGTACAGTATCTCACAAGTGAGTACACCCCTTACATTTTTGTAAATATTTTATTATATCTTTTCATGTGACAACACTGAAGAAATAACACTTTGCGACAATGTGAAGTAGTGAGTGTACAGCTTGTATAACAGTGTAAATTTGCTGTCCCCTCAATTGGACTTTAAACAAACTTTTCCGTGGATTTCTGTCAAAAGGGCGTTGGCCATGAACTTGTATTGCATACACACGGCAGGACTTTTTCAGCTAACTTTCACCAAATCACATGGTTTTTCTGCTCTTTACCGCCACCCTTTGGTCAACTTCTGTATTGTTGTCTGATCTTTTGCATTGGTTCTGAGCATGGGTATTTAGACTTTGGACTAAAGTCCGATGGTTTTCTGTACACACGATCAGACTTTCCTCCTTCAGATTTTGCTGCCTAAAAGTTTGTCTGTTTGCAGAGCGAAATTTTGTCCGAGATAAACCTGAAAAAGTTTGTCCGATGGAGCATACACAGGGTCGGATGTTGCCTTAAAACCGCTAATTTGCTAGTTTGTTGTCAAAAAGTCTGATCGTGTGTATGGGCCTTTAGACTTTGGGGTTGAGTTTGGGGTTGATTTACTAAAGGCAAAAGGCTAATCACTTTGCAAAATAACTTTTCCCAGAGCTTAGTGAAGGAAGGGCCATTTTTCTTTGCACAGAATATCCACATGATTGGGTATTCTTTTCAAAGTTTCTCAGTCTGTAACACACTGTAACATACTGTGCAGCTGTTTTCACCTATACCATCATTATATAAAATCATCCACCACATTTATGAAAGTTACATTTGTTCTATTTATTATTTTTCTTTTTTTTTCAACAAAAACATTACTAACCATGCTCAGATTAAATCAGCAAGTCCTGTAGTTTGCTCAGATGGGCAAATATGAAATTATATACAGTAAACAAAAATGACCTTGTTATCTTTGTTACACAGCTCTTGCTGTAAAGCAAAGTGCAGTTTGTTATTCTGTAACATCCGACAGTTCAGACTAAACAAGGCCAGCTGCAGTCAATGTCCTTTAATGGGATTTCTGAACAGAAAACAAACTGGGCATAGAAAATAGTTTCTTCTCAGGACCAGAACATTAGACAAAGTATAATATACAAGTGCAAGCACTAGATAAGAAACCTGCTTATCTACACTTTTATGGTTATTATGTTATCCTTTCCTACTCTAGCTCTAGGTACACATTTAGAGGGATGGATGTTGTTCCTCCCACTGTGTGATGTCAGAAACAGGAAGCGACAAGAATTTTGTCACTTCCTGTTTTGGGTTTTTGTTTACCTGGATGTGACCGGTCAGGGAAGCAGCCGATCAGACTGATCTGTGAGGCGAAATTTAGGTTTCAATGGACTCCAGATCTATCCATATAGAGGACCTGTCATGGCCCATGCTATTATAAGGGATGTTGTTCATCCCTTGTAATATAAATAAAGTTGATCAAAAAAAAGTTAAAGTTACAGTGTTAAATTATTCATTTTTTAAATGTAAAGCACTCCTGTTCCCCCATGCTCACATGCATATGTCACCCACGTAGGTCTCGCACGCATATGTAAATGGCGATCGCACCACACATGTGAGCTATCGCCCCGAACATCAGAGTGAGAGCAATACTTTTAGCACACAACCTCCTGTGTAACTCTAAACTATCAATTTGTAAATTATGTTTAAAAAGTCTTAAAAATTATCACATTGACATGCAATTCATACAACAATGCAGCCACTTCTGCTCTACATCCATGCCCATAGTATACACAGGGGAGGCCAATGGGACAAACAAGGCCAACCCCCATGCGCCATAGGGCATGGCAACTGTCAGAGGATGACTCAGGATGTTAACAAAAACACCCAGTCATTAGATGGTAATTGAGAGCTGTCCCGGTAGCCACGCACCAACCATAAAAATAAGGGCTCAAGCCTCCTTGAACACCAAAGAAGCAAGTGCCCCGGGTGTCCGTATGGTCGCCTGTGCCAATTAGAACCTGGCATGGGAATTCCTCAATCGTACTATAAGAACTGATTATTTAAATGGAAAAATTGGGACAAATGAAGAATATATAAAAATAAAATGTATTCAACCTATTCCTGCATCCTCAAAATTGAGTAAAAAGCCCATCTTATTAATTCAATTACAAGCATAATGAAGCAATACAAATCAGATCAAATTTTATACAATATATTTACACAAATCAACACAAACCTATTTAAACTGGCAATATAGCATGCCAGTCTAATTGAGCAAGGGGGTATGTCAAATAAACAATATGAAGAATTTGGATGAAACGATGGTCCTTTTGTCAATGGACAAAAGTTTTAAAGCGTGACATGTATAGTATCTATTTATTCTGCGTAACATCGTCTTTTTTATTCAAGCAAACAATTGGGTATTATTTTGTGTTTTTGTGCTTTAAAAAACTATTAAAACGTAATTCAGTTTCAAATAAATTTGCGTTTAAAAAACCACTGTGCAAATATCGTGTGACATAAAATTATGCAATGCCCATCATTTTATATTCTAGGGCTTCTGCTAAAAAATATATATAATGTTTGAGGGTTCTTTGTTTTTTTCATGTAGGAGAGGAATGTTAGAATTGACCCAGACTGGAAGTGATTAATTAAGTTAGTGTTAGGATTAGGTCAGTGTTGAGGTTCAGTGCATTAGGAACTTAAAGAGGAGTATCCATAAAAAAAAATTAAGGTCAGCAGCTACAAATACTGCAGCTGCTGACTTTTAATAATCGGACACTTACCTGTTCCAGGGTCCAGCGACGCAGGGGGTCGAAGATCCGCTTGTCCACCCATCCGCTCGGCGGCACCGGCATTGCAACTGTGGGCACCCGGCTGTGGCTTCACAGCCGGGCACAGCCGGGCACGCCGCGCGCCGTGATTAACCACGCAATCATCTGGGACCTGTCACGTGTCTCAGATGACTGACAGGAGGGAGCCCTTCCTGCGCTGAGGGGAAATGATTTCACCAGCCCAGGCACCGGAGGAGGCAGACTACAAGGGACCCCCTAGCAACAGGCATTTAGAGGTGAGTTAAAAAAAATGATTTTTTCCAATTATTATTTTTTTTTATTTTTTTAGGAATTTTAAGCATTTTTTTTTTTGAGTGCAACACCACTTTAAGCTGGATACACACTATCAATCAGGGGATTGAACAAAAAAAACCCTCACAGATTCCCGCATCCATACAAGCAAGGTTGATCCAGGAATCCCCCCCGGTGCATTATTGTATTCTGATAGTGGACACACCTCCCCATCAGAATAAACTGATCAGAGCTGCAGCCAGTGGGTGCACTGGCTGATCGCATGCTGGTTTTCCAGAGCTACACAGATCTAAATTCGATGTACCAAGCTTAGGTGTTAAGTGCTCAATTTAGGGATTGGGGGTTAAATGTTAAGGGTGTAGTGGGGGTTAAATGTTAAGTGTGTAGTGTTGGAGAGGAGGGTGTATTTTCTGGGGTTAAGCTAAGGACCAAATGTTCAGGTAAAAGAAGATTTTACATGCTTTAGTGTAGAGGATAAAAACTAGGTATCTACACTATTTTTGGTGCCAACAGCCATGTACTGGAAACCAAGTGAGAGGGTCTACATGCTAAGAACAAATTTATTGTCACATACTGTATATTTAATATTTATACACAGGGCTATTTTTCAGGGGGAACTTGGTGGAACTCAGTTCAACCACTTCTGGCTCAGACCCTTTGGTGCCTGCACACCACAATCACTTGTAAACACAGAAGTCTGGTTTCTGTGTTTAAAAGTGACAGCTGTGCACTCTGTGTGTAATTCCAATGAACTCTGCACTCTGTATGTAATGCAATCCTGATATTTAATGCCCCTTTAAGACCCTTCTACTGTTTGTGAAATATGACCACACCAACTATTTGATGTGATTTGGAGGGTGTGTGTGGGGGAGGGGTTTTGGAGGGTTGTGGTTGAGTTCCAGCACCTATTGTTTGAGAAAAAAAAGCCCTGTTTATACACATTTTTTAAATCTATCTATTTTCTGATGAGCTCTGTAATTAGACTTTGATGATCTTTTAGTACCATGTCACGTTGTATCTTTTATTATTAGAACCATGTATATTTAAGCTGCTATTACAAGACTTGCAGTGTGACTTGTGTGCTGAGGATCTTGAGAGGGACCACCCCCCTGCCAAAATGTAAAAAAAAATTGGCGTGGGGTTCCCCACAGGACCCTTCGGTCTGGTATGGATTTTAAGGGGAACCCCAACTCCTCCTTAAGATCCATATCAGTCCCTTATCCGAGCATGCAGCCCGGCAGGTCAGGGAAGGGGGGATGACTGAGCGCCCCCCTCCTGGACCATACCAGGCCACATGCCCTCAACATGGGGGGTGGGTGCTTTGGGGCAGGGCGGGCTCTGTGCCCCCCACCTCAAAGCACCTTGTTCCCAACAACCCTGGTCGGTGGTTGTCGGGGTCTGCAGTTGGGGGCTTTTCGGAATGAATCTGGAAGCCCCCTTTAACCACTTCAGCCCCAGACCAATTGGCAGCCAAAGGACCAGGCCCCTTTTTGCGATTCGGCACTGCGTCGCTTTAACTGACAATTGCGCGGTCGTGCGACGTGGCTCCCAAACAAAATTGGCGTCCTTTTTTTCCCACAAATAGAGCTTTCTTTTGGTGGTATTTGATCGCCCCTGCGGTTTTTATTTTTTGCGCTATAAACAAAAATTGATCGACAATTTTGAAAACAATGCAATATTTTTTGCTTTTTGCTATAATAAATATCCCCAAAAAATATATAAAAAAAACATTTTTTTTCCTCAGTTTAGGCCGATACGTATTCTTCTACATATTTTTGGTAAAAAAAAATCGCAATTAGCAATTATTGATTGGTTTGCGCAAAAGTTATAGCGTTTACAAAATAGGTTATAGTTTTGTAGCATTTTTATTAATATTTTATTTTTTACTAGTAATGGTGGCGATCAGCGATTTTTATTGTGACTGCGACATTATGGCGGACACATCGGACATTTTTGACACATTTTTGGGACCATTGTCATTTATAAAGCAATCAATGCTATTTAAATGCATTGATTCCTGTATAAATGACAGTTGTAGTGAAAGAGTTAACCACTAGGGGGAGGGGAGGGGTTATGGGCTGTGACGTGTGTTTGTGTTTTTTACATTAGGGGGCGGGGCTGACATCTGACGTCATTGATCGGCTTTCCCGATGGCCGGGAACAGCCAATCAATGACAGGCAGAGTAGGAAGCGCGGGGAGAGGTTTGTTTACACATACCTCTCCCCGTTCTTCAGCTCCGTGACCCGATCGCGGGACACCAGCGGCGATCGGGTCCGCTGGTCCCGCGGCCGTGGTCACGGAGATCCCGACCGGGTCGCGAGCGCGCCACTGGCGTCGCGCACGCGACCCACGGGCAGGCATTTAAAGGATCACGTACAAGTACGTGATTTTGCCCGCCCGTGCCATTCTGCTGACGTATATATGCAGTGGGTGGTCGGGAAGCGGTTAACAAGGGGGACCCCAGATCCCGGCCCCCCACCCTACGTGAATGAGTATGGGGTACATTGTAAAGAAAGTGTCAAGAAATGAAAACTCTACACGGGTTTTTAAAGTAGTTTATTAAATCAGCTCCGGTGTCTCTTCGATTTCTTCTACCCTCTCCGGCTCTTCTCCCTCCTCCGGCGATGTCTTCTCCCTCTGCCGGTTCTTCTCCTCTCTGCGCTGGTGTCATGTACCTTGGAGGTGAGCCTGACGTGCAGAGGGAGACCTCTCGTACAGCCCTGGCTCCGGAGTCACTGGAGTTGGGACAGTGACCTTAGGAGCACAGTGAGGTATGAGAGCCTGCAGAGTTCTCTTGGCTGGAGATGATGACAGCTGGCAGAGACAGGAATCGGCTTGAGTGCTGTGGATGCAGGTCAGTAGATGCTGGTGTGCTGAGGATGCAGATCAGTGGATGCAGGTGCGCTGAGGGGCAGCGGATGCTGTCTTGCACACAGATGCAAGACAGCAGGTAGGGGCAAGGTCAGACTAGCCAGGTAATACACAACGGATCAGTCAGGCAGAAACGGCAGGCAAGGAATGGTCAGAGTTCAGGCTGGGTTAGTAACAGAGGATCAGGCAGACAGGTAAACAGAGCGAGGTCAGGAAGCTGGGTCAGTATTGGATCAGATGCAGGTTCAGGATCAGTTCACAGGGTAAAGCTTCAGATCAAACAGCAAAGGACTAATGCAGCTGGAGCTCTTTTAAAGGCCACTGGGCGCCAAGGCAATGTCACTTTGCGCGCATGCACTATCTCGGCGATCTGCGCATGCTCATTTGGCACATCTGTTCACCGATGGATGAACTTGGGTACCCAAGAGTTTTCTTCTGGCCCATATCCCCTCCATTTGATCAAATATTGCAGTTGATTACCTCTTCTCCTGCAGTCTACGACAGCCTCCATCTCATATTCTTCAACTCCATTGACTGGTGCGGGTTCAGGTGGCCCGATCCCCTGTCTGGGAAGGACTCTGGTACTGTGGGTGGCATGGGGGACTCTGATATGCCTGGAGTGATCCCTGTCGTCTTCCAGCGAAAAGAAAGCGAATGAAAAGTTTAAGATATAATAAACTATAAAATCAACCCATGGGTATAGGCAAAAACTCCCAAAATAGGCAAACTTGATGGGACACGGCCCAAAGTAGAACCAAACAAACTGTTTCAAAGAAGGCTCTCAGGTTGGGTGCCTGGAAGAAGGATATCTTAAGGAGTGGAAAAGGCCTTCTGCAAATTCTGACGAGCTGGGGTCCAGACCTGAAGTGGGTGAAGGCTGCGACATCTGGCAAGGGTTATAGGCAATAAATTGCTAAAGATTTGTATTTTAGCACCTTTGAATTCTAACTGGGTTTTTTTGGTAGCCAAGGTAAGGGCTTCTTTGCTATCATAGTAATGAAAGTGTACTATTATATCACCCCCTGCAGGGGGTTTAGGGGCCAATGACCTGTGCGCCCGGTCCAATCGCCAATCTATGCCAGGGATGAGAGGGGCTATGGTGTTGAAGAGACTTAGTAGATAGGAGCAAATCTCTCGGTCCCCCACAGATTCAGGGATGCCCGTAATACGCAGATTTTGGCGGCTTTTCCTAATCACCAAATCTTCTTGCTGGGACTGGAGCTGGGAAACAGAGTGTTTCAGGACTGCATTATCTTCTTCTAGCACATGAACATACTGTACTAGTTCAGTGAGGAGGACTCCCATGGCTGGATGAGCTTTTGGTGGCTGTGCGGGAGTTACAGAAGGCAGCAGTAATCAGAGCAGGCGATCTACACGTCTTGAAAAAGTCACGTGACCTGTGATACAACGCGTCGGGAGGAGGAGCTTAGGTGACGCCGTGTGATACACGAGCTCAGCAAAGGAGGAGAAGGGCTGACAGCCCAGGAGCAAAAGCCTGACCATTGACACTTTTTATCTGCACTATATCCACCTGGTAAACGTGAGTGCATACAACTTGAGGCATCTCATGGGGAGTTTATAGTTAGTTAGCAATATTGCGCAATGGTTTTTGTTTTTTTTTCTCTTTTTCATGTTAAAACCGGCTTGAGCATCAGGAAGATTTCAAAGAATCATCTATAATTGTACCGGCAACATTAGGGAAGTTTTTGTTTCTTTCTTCCTATATATTTATAAATACCAATAGCGAAGTGGCAACATTTTATATTTATATTTTCCAAAATAGCAGTCTTTTTGCTTTTTGTTTCTCTAAACAGTGGGAGTTTAAACCAGCTGTCTTAATTGTTATTATCAGTAATGCACCACTGCACTTTTAAAACACCAATCGCCTGGTGTATATGTTTATCTGGTTATCGTAGCAAACAGATTGCATACAATAGGATTGTATGGTGTATGGCACCAACCTTGCAATTAGAGTAATCGCCTGGTGTATCTGCATATTGTTACAATTAGATTGTATTCAACACTAATTGTCTGGTGTATGGTACCAATCTTGTAATCAGAGCACCTGCTGCTACGCCAGAGTTCCTTCACTCTTTCTAACACAGGACACAATTCCCAATCATCTTGATTCCTATCACTGAATCGTCGTTCAACTTTTTTTCATTTTACCAACACAACAAATACTTTCACCTATTAAATAAGATTTTATATGCACGTTTAGCATTTCTTTTATAATAAGGATCACATACTCACATATTAATTTATATACAAGGATTGTATATTTTATTTCACACACCTCCAGCACAATATATACGGAGTGTATATATATATATATATATTTTTTTTTTTATCACTTGTGCACTATTGACCACAATTGACATTGTGGCAATAATTATTTTTAAAGATCTATGCTCACATAATTAGGTTGAATTGCGCACCATTTATACGCTATTTGTATATCTTTCACCGATCTACACGTCTGCCATCATTAAACGCATGCGCCCTCTGGGGGGCTTATTTTTAAAGCCCCCCCATCCACAGACCCCCACAACCACTGGCCAGGGTTATAGGGACAAGCCCTTGTCCTGTACAACATGATAACAAAGTGCTTTGCAATTGACCGCTTTGCATGTTGAGGGCCTATGACCTGGTATGGTTCGGGACCAGCCAGGCTGCATGCTCAGATTAAAGGTCTGATGTGGATTTTTAGTGGGACCTCAAGCATTTTCTTTTTTGAGGATCCCGTTTAAAATCCATACCAGAACTGAAGGGTATGGATTTGAGGGTCTGGTATAAATTTCTTGAAAGACCTCACACATTTTTTTTTTCTTTTGCATGAGGTACCCCCTTAAAATCCAAAAGGGTCTGGTATGTATTTTTTTTTTTTTTTTGATGGGGATGGGGAAACAGTTTTTATTTTCTTTCCTGTTGTAGAATGTGCTAAAGCAAACGTGACATTTACAAAGAAAATACATGATACAGTTTAAATTGCCAGCAAATGACATTTTACTGCTGGCTACTTTGTTTACAAACATTTTTATTGGTTAAAGAAAATACAAAGGAGAACAGTGCAAAAACAGAGTGTACAGGTGATTGACAGATCTTGTACCAGAGAGAGTCTTACATGTTAAATATAACATCAGCAAGTATCAGTACAACTCAAATTACAAAGAATCGAACATATGCATAGATAATGCGTCCAATTCAACAGCATGACAACTAGGTCTATAAACAGACCTGAAATAGTTCAACAATGAAAAACCAAGGAAGTGAGAAATGGGGGAGAAGAAAAAGACACAAACCAAAATAATAAGTAACACTGCTTCACATTCATAGGGTATACTGTTTCCGATTATAGTCGAGGGGGAAAGTTATCCCTCTGCGCTTGGTGCTTTATTGGTCCTGAGAAGCATTACTAAGCTGAAAAGCAGACCATTTATTCCATTTGCCATCAAAGATATGCATGGTGTCCATAAGGGTGTGATGGATCCTTTCCATCATCCTGATAGACTCCATACGGGTCAATACCTGTGGCCATGGCACTGAGGGGTTCTTCCAGTTCAGTGCAATCGCCCATTGTATGGCACTGAAAAGAGTGTGAATCAGTTTCTGCTGGGGGGGAATAGCCCCGGGTATATCAGCATACAGGATGCACATTTGAAAAGTTAGGGCCACGGAAACATCCGTGATCCTAGGGATCAAGGCGGTGGCTCTGGTCCAAATGTGTGTCAGGGAATCACATGCCCAGAACGTGTGCAGCAATGTGCCCCTGGCCCGACATCCTCTAAAGCATGTGTCGGGAACCAGGGGAAACACCCTATGCAGGCGATCTGGGGTGTAGTACCATCTGGTGTGCAATTTGAGGACCGTTTCTTTCACTGAAATGGAGCGTGTACATTTGTGCATATTGTCTACCATGTCCCGCCAGTCCTCCACTGCAAACTCCTGCCCCACCTCTGCCTCCCAGCCCAGCATCACCGCCGTTTTGGGGGCTGAGTCGTGATCATTCAAGTACCCGTATAAGCTAGATATAGTGCCCCGATCCCTGGAGGCACCTCCACACAGAGCTTCAAATTGAGTGCCAGTTGTTCTAGTGAGTCCTTGGAAGTTGCTAGTATAAAAGTGCCTAATCTGGAGGAACTGGTAAAATACACTCCGATCCATAGCATAGTGCTGTTGCAGGTATGCGAATGAGCAGAAGGAGGAGTCACCCACGAAAGACTTCAGTCTAGTAAGGCCTCTATCTGCCCATTCAGCGAAAGTGGAGTGTTTGCGAAATGCCGGGGGAAAGCGGGGTTCTCCAAGGTAAGTGGCCAAAGGCGGGGCTCTTGATTTTAAGTTAAATTTTTTCTCGTAAAGAGACCAAAGATAGAGGGACTGTCCCACAATAGCATTAAGTGGGGCAATCTCCCTATGGGTGATGGAACAGGACCATAAAAGTCCCGGGAGGAGGTATGGGGCAACCGAAACAATTTCAAAACGTAGCCATGGGATGGAGGACGAATTAGCGTGCCATTGGGCTGTTTGTACCAAGCGGGCCGCAAGAAAATATTTCCACAGGTTCGGACATCCCAAACCACCTCCCGAGCGGGCCCCGAACATCACCTGCCGCCCAAGCCTGGGTTTCCTTCCCTGCCAGATAAAAGAGAGTAGCTCTGATTGGAGTTTGTCAAGGGTGGTCCTTGGGATATATAGCGGTACGGAGCGAAAAAAAAAGAGCAGTTTGGGCAGTATGGTCATTTTGACAGCTTGGATGCGGCCTAAGAATGAAATCTTGTAAGTGGACCATTGGAGGAGCAGGTTTCTAACTGAGGCGAAGGCCTGTGGGTAATTTTGGGTGTATAGTTGTTTAAGAGTAGGAGCGAGTCTAACCCCCAGGTACTGCAGGGAGGAGAGGTCCCAGGAAAACCTGAAGGAGTCTCTAAGGGCATTCAGGACTGTATCAGGTAGGTAAATGGGCAAGGCCGTGCATTTGGTCGGGTTAACCCCTAGTCCTGAGACTTGTTGAAAGTGGGTCAAGGTAGCGAAGAGGTTAGGAAGGGAGATCAGTGGATCCGAAAGGAATAATAGAACATCATCTGCATATAGACTCAACTTAAATTCCTGGTTGCCCTTGTAATAGCCCTTTATGTTGGGGTTGTCTAGTATAGATTTCGTGAGGGGCTCCATGGCGAGGGCAAACAGGAGGGGGGAAAGAGGGCACCCCTGCCTGGTCCCCCTCTCCAGGGGGAAGTATTCGGAGTTACAACCTGGGATCTTGATGTTAGTGCGTGGGCGATGGTATAGGGCTCTAAATCCGTGGACAAATGCACCCCCAAACCCAAACTTGGATAAAACTGATTCGAGATATGGCCAGAGTACACTATCAAATGCCTTATTGATATCAAGACTTAGTAGCAGGACCTTCTTTCTGTTGGCATCAGCATCCTGTATGATGTTGGCGGCTAGACGGATGTTATCCGTGATTTGCCTAGAGGGTATTAAGCCCGTTTGTTCGGGGGAGATAAAAGTGGTGCCAGACGGTCAGCCAGGATGCGGCCAAATATTTTTAAGTCGTTATTAATGACCGAAATAGGCCTAAAGTTTTGAGGGTGGGAGTGGTCCTTGCCTGGCTTGGGGATCAGAGATAAGTTAGCCCACAGCATCTCATCCGGAAAGTGGTTGCCCTTTAAAATAAAATTAAATAGCTTGGTCAGCTTTGGGATTAGAAGTTCTGAGCATTTTTTATAGTAAGAGGCTGAGAAGCCGTCCGGGCCAGGGGCTTTAGAGGGTTTGAGTGAAGAAACTATGGAGGCTATTTCTTCCGCCGTGCAGGGAGCGTTCAGGGTTAAAAGTTGATCTTCTGATAAGGTTGGGAGAGTTACATGGTTGAGCCAAGGGTGTGGGGGGTCAGGAGGTGAGTCTTTTGGGGCCAAGTATAGGGAGCGATAGAAGGAGGAAAAGATATCTAGCACTTCCTTAGGGTGAGAGGTAAGTTGTCCCTGAGTATTTTTAAGCTTATAGACATGGGTCGGGTGGGTCTGCTGTTTAAGTTTCCGTGCGAACATGGTAGAGGCCGAGTTGCTGTGTAGGAGAAACCTAGCGTTGGCCCATCTAAGGGCTTTTTCTGTATGTCCAGAAAGAATGGCATCCAGCGCCATCCTTTTTTCAGTGATCTGTGTCAATAGGTCAGGGGAGGGAGTCTGGTAGTGTTTGTGGTAAAGGTCCCCCAGGTCTAGGGTAAGCTGTCTGGCTTCTTGGGCTTTTTGTCGTTTGCTAGTGGTAGCTACCTCAATAAGATTACCCCTAATCACTGCCTTATGGGCCATCCATAGGGTCGTAGGGGAGATATTGTCCACGTCATTTAATCTAAAGTATTCTGTAAGGCGATCTGTCAATTGCGAAAGGACACCAGGGTCAGTGAGAAGAGAGTCGTTGATGCGCCATGTTCTATTTGATAAGGGGAGGCCTATGCAAGAAATCTGGCTAGAGACCATATGATGGTCTGACCATGGGCAAACGGGAATTGTGGAGGATGTCGAGTTGGCCAGAAGGGTGGGTGTGCAATATATATAGTCCAGGCGGGAGTAAGTGTCATGGGGGTGGGAGTAAAAGGTGTATTCTCTGGAACCAGTGTTATGAGCCCTCCAGACGTCTATCAATTGATGAGTACGGAGGGAGTGCTGTAGGGTTTTAGGAAAAGCACTGGAGGACTGGACGCCACGGGATCTATCTAGTGTCGAGTGTGCCACCAAATTAAAGTCGCCCCCAACTATCATGTGGGGGGAGTGAAACTTTTTAAGTGTTAGAAAGAACTCCCTAAAAAAAGTAGCCTGAGATGCGTTCGGGGCATATACAGAGGCCAATGTTAGGGGTTTGTTCTGTATTATTCCCTGCACAATTACATATCTGCTTTGTGGATCAATGAAAGTCTTCTGTACTTGTAGGGAGACTGAGTTTTTGATGAATATGGCCGCCCCTCTGGACCTGGACTCGAAGGTTGTGTAGAAACATTGTTTAAATGCCTTGTCAAAGAAGGAGGGGTGGTTGTTGGTTGAGAAGTGAGTCTCCTGCAGGAGGAGAACATCCGCCCCCAGGGATTTGTATGCCCTCATCGCTTTCCTTCTTTTTTGCGGGGAGTTAAACCCCTTGACATTGTGCGTCAAGACCTTAATCCCCATGTTTTAGTGGGAGTAGATTGCAATATATCTGTTGGGAGTCCAGGGCGAGAGGGGGGACCATAGGCATACAGCATAATAAACCATACACAGTACCATAAATGTGAAACTTGAGACAACCTGTAAGTAAGGCACTTGTGGTTAGAAAATACATCACTATGAGAGCTGTCCAGGAGAGTTACCTCGAGGTTATTGGAATTGTCAACAAAAAAAAAACCAAAAATGTGAGAAAGAAAAAAAGGGTCAGAAAACAGGAATCAAAGAGCAGTAACAAACGGTTACTAGCTTCACCAAAAAACAGCTTAGCAAAGTCTTGGGGGGTACAGGGAGAGAGTCTCCCTAGTACCCTAAGAAAAAATTGAAACTGGACCAGAAGGTCCAAAGCTCCAAACTCCAGAGTCCAACAGTGGATCCCAGCACCCTGAGTGACACATGTTGTGCCAGGTGGTACCTGCTTAGGGCCTTTCCAGCCCATCCTGTGATGAGAGTCTGTAGATCCAGTGGAACTCCAGAGGAGAGGAGCTGGAGGGCATGTCAGCGCTACAATCTTCCGCGTGGCTCTGGAGCAGGAGACTGAAGAGAGTTTGGAGCATGCCGGTAGTGTTCAGCAGGAGACGTCTGCGATCTAAGATGGAGTTCACTCTGTGTCATGGCTTAGAAGCCGAGAGGAGCAGACCTGTGGGTAGAGAGACACAATCGCCAAAACAAAAAAAAAACACAAGGGGAAAAAAAAAGGAGGGGAAGTGAGAGGGAAAAGGAGGCAAATTCTGTCTTCCCGCCCGACATCTTGTGCAGAATCCAATAAGAGTTCTATTGCTGCCTCATCGGTGGTCTCTTCTTGGGGGGGGGGGGTTGCCCATATAGCAGAGTGGCGTGGGGTTGAAGGCATCCTAGGGAGCATAGCAGCATCCAAAAGTCCCAATTTAACTAACAGTTCTTTCCCTTCCTGCAGCGTGGTGACCGTGTAAGTTGTGCCGTTGTGAGGAACTTGTAGTTTAAAGGGGAATCCCCAGCGATAGCGAATCCTGGCTGACTGCAAGACTGTGGTGACCTCTTTCATCTTCCTTCTCTTGTCCAGGGTGGTAGGGGAAATGTCGGGGTAGATCTGGACTTGTGTGTTGTCCAGTCTCAGATTTTGGGTGGATCTGGAGGCTCTGAGGATATCTTCCTTGACTAGGAAGTCTTTAAGGCAAAGAACAATGTGAGAAACAAACAACCACCGCTCCAAGACTCTCCTTCCCAAGCGAATGCTCCTGCTCCTGTGTGGTAGCCCCAGGTGCTGGCTAATAGCACAATGATTGGAAATCAAAAAAGGAAGAACTCCGGACAGCCGCACACCGAGAAAATAAAATCCAAAAAGTTTATTTAAAAGCAAAAAACACTGCAATCCATACACGGCAAAAAAGGGGGGTACAGAGCTGACGCGTTTCGCACCACAACTAGTGCTTACTCATAGCTCATGTATGAGTAAGCACTAGTTGTGGTGCGAAACACGTCAGCTCTGTACCCCCCTTTTTTGCCGTGTATGGATTGCAGTGTTTTTTGCTTTTAAATAAACTTTTTGGATTTTATTTTCTCGGTGTGCGGCTGTCCGGAGTTCTTCCTTTTTTGATTTCCAAGCAAAGAACAATGTCCCGAGGAGGCTTATCTGGGGGAGGGGGGGGCGTAGTGCCCTGTGGATCCTATCGCATGCAAAGGCCTCCACCGCGGTCTCAGGTAGCAGGGACTGAAACAGTCTCTGTATTGCCGGTATAAGTTCCGTGACCGTTTCTGGGATCCCCCTCACCCTCAAATTGTTTCGCCTGTTCCTGTTGTCCAAATCCTCGATATGGGCCTGAAGCTGGGAGACTGTTTCGGATAGGGCCTCATGTTCCTTCCCCAAGTCTGAGCAAACCAGCGCTAGCTCATCGTGTTTGGTCTCAAGTAGGTCAGTCCTGCTGCCCAAGGCCGCAATCTCCAGGGAGAGGGTATTGGTGGATTTGTGCAGCTCAGTTTGGAATTTTTGGGCAAGCTTATCATACATCAGGGTCAGGCTTTCGTCTAGGTCGGATTTGGTCAGTTGTAACGAGTACTCACTGTCGGCAGCTGAGTGTGTCGGGGATAAAGCTGCGGCCTGCGGCGGTGTCCGTGCCTGTGTCTTCTGGGCGCCATTTTGGGACATCCCGCTCTGTTCCCGCACTCTCAGGAGGTACGTCGTTAACGACTTTTGAGCCGGTGTGCTTCAGCGTTTTTTGGGTCCCGGCATGCGCTGAGTGTTCCGCCGGGGGTGCGGAGTGAAATCGTGCCAAAAAAGCTGTGAATATAGCCCCGGGGAAGCTATCTAGTCTCCGCTCGTCACGGAGCTCTCAGCCTGTGCGTCCTTCCACGTTCGCGCCGCGCATGCGCCCCCCACTGCTGGCTACTTTTAGAAAAAAAGGCACACATAAAAATATAAATGTAAAGATTTAGGCTAGTTTCATACTGGGGCGTTGGGGGCGCTGGCGGTAAAGCGGCGCTATATTTAGCGCCGCTTTGCCGTCGTTTCAGCGGCGCATTTCGGCGGCTAGCGGGGCGCTTTTACCCCCCCGCGAGCGGCCGAAAAAGGGTTAATACCGCCCGCAAACCGCCGCTGCAGCGGCGTTTTGCGGGCGGGTTCGGAGCGCTGCCCCATTGTTTTCAATGGGAAGGGGCGCTATAGGAGCGGTAAATACCGCTCCTACAGCGCACCAAAGATGTGGCTTGCAGGACATTTTTCAGCGCCCTGCAAGCACACCGCTTCAGTGTGAAAGCCCTCGGGCTTTCACACTGAAGACACAGCAACAGCTGTTTCGGGTCGGTTTTCAGGCGCTATTTTTAGCGCAATAGCGCCTGCAAACCGCCCCAGTGTGAAATGGACCTTAGTGCCACCTAGCACACATAACATTAACTGACTTTGGAAGGAAGTCAGAAATGTATGTATGATCCTGTTGCCCAATGGCACTCCCACTGGGCTGTGTGGTCTTAAATAAGAACATTTAGATCATGTGACAAAATGTTGTTGAGAGGGCGATCAGGAGCAAAACGCATGCCGACACTGCTTACACTGGGAGAAGCATGAGCAGTCAGGTCAGGCTTTCTAACCTACCAAATAAACTGTTTACCCTGAGAGCTGCTGAATCTGGCAAATGTCATCTCATGTCTGTGGGTTACTTAAGCCTACCCATCTTATCCATTTAACCCTACCCTCCAATCCTTTTCCTAAAGTGATTTCTCATCTAAATTTTTCAGCTCCTGCATAGTGTTAATGACCTAAGCCCCTCGCTGCATACATCACATTTTATTTCTTCACGTGAAGATTGAATCATAATAACCATACTGTAGGAACTTCATAAATCTGGCTATTAAAAGCTGGAGTATATTTAAAAATAATATCCCACTTGTGAATTCAACATTTTTCCTAATAAAAGAAAAAAAAAATCCCTCAGCTACTTGCTTGTTAATTGGTCTAATTAGATAGTAGGAAGGAGAAAAATAAGACGTGTCATCGGATTAGCATCTTAACATCTGTTACCTCCCCTTGCATAGAGAGCCCTTACATTGTCCTGAATGGCACGAACAACTACAGATCTGTAAAGTGAAATTATTACACAGCGCAAGGAGAAAGAGTGACAAGTCTGCCTCTGGCAATGAAGAATGCCTGGCAACTTATACCCTCTTTTCTTCATCTATGCCTAGCAGGTAAGTAAAATTATTTTATTTCACCAGTGTACGACAGAGAGAAACAGACAGGCTCTGATGGCAAGAAAACTAATCCATCTTTGTTAAGCCTGTGTTTTGTAATGGGTTTTAACGTCTTTAGTTTGAGGGGCCTGTGCTGACCTAAAGCAGATGAAAACCTTATTGCCTGAACCCTATCTTCTGTCATATTAATACTTAGGCAAATCCGTGTGCAAGGCATCACTTATTAGCAATGGGGTGTTTTAGGGATAAAGTAAAAAACTTAGTATAGCAGGTATTCTTAAATAGCTGGCAATATCATAACCCAATAAACATTCTTATTCCTGACAGATACTAAAATAGTTAGTTGAAATTCCAACACCCTTTATTGTACTAATGTGTTTCTTTTCTACTTTTACCTGTATTTAGTTTTCAATCTCTTAATGTAACTGTTTAAAAGGACAGCACCCAAGTGTAAGGGAATACATGCATGCTGTTATGCATTCAGTTATGAAATATCTGTACTTTTTTTTTCTTTCTTTTTTTTAATTACCGTAAGTTTCTGGAAATGAATAGATTGTGGTCTAAAAAACACTTAATGATTGATTATGATTTTACTGCTTTTGTAAATCAGGTGCTTTTTCTTGCATATTTACCTGTCTATAGTTTACAGAATATTAGTATTTATACTTTACAGTATATTAAACTGAATTGTAATAGAAATACACACTATTAAATTGTATTATGAGAACCAAATGTACCTTCTGTGCCCTATACAGTATTTTAAAATGACTGGGCTGTATTATGTAACATCAAGAAAAAAAAATATTTTTAGCTTTGTTCACTATGGCTTTTGAAGATTAATTTACCTTTTAGGTACAGATTTAAACTGGTGGCACACAAATGTCTTACCACTTACAGAAGCACAGGTCCATTAATTTTTGAGTTAATGGGCCAGTTATATTTGATGTATCGCATATTTTAAATTACATGAGCCTGTTTGTAAAATATATTGCCATATGCTTATTGGTAAAACAGAATATTACTATGAAACTTAATGATAGAGCTAACAGTAAAGAAAGATAAAAAGTAGTGTGCAGAACAGGAAAAAAAAATCTATAGATCTGGGTGTGGCCTGTGTTTTTACTTTAGTCTCGCCAACATTATTCCAGAAGCTTATGTATGTGCTTGCTGGATGGTTATAGTACAATTTCTGCAGACCTCTAGAAAAACTGGGGTGATTGAAAGCTTGGTGTACTGGACATACATGTTGATGGAACATTTGGCAGACCTCTATTAACATCACAGAGTCCCCAGTGTTACATACATATCCTAAAAATCTACTTCTTCCATATTAGGTCACCTACTGCACATCACAGAGAGTGGGGATTTTCACCCCATAACCCCAGTGGCTACAAAAGTTTTCCCTTGGATCCCACCAGGTAACCAGAGGACACGTACAGTAGGTGGTGGTGAGTTTGTATTCCCTGATATCATTATAGTGGTTCTAAAGGCATAAGGCCAGGGGCGTAACTACAGGGGTCACAGGGTCACATTTGCTACCCAGCCCAATGCCATAGGGGGCCCTGCAGCTCCTCTGTTCTACAACTGGATAGGAGGGGCAGCAGGGGTGGCAAATAGAGGAACTGATAACCTCCATCTTTTTCCTGCAGCTGCTGCAAAGCAACCTGAAAGTCTGCTTCTCCGCCTCTCCCTCCTGCAGGCAGGAGGAAAATGGTGGGCATCGGTTCCTCTATATGCCACCCCTCTTGTCCCTGTTACTCCTTTCTTTCATCTACTTGGCCCCGATGTTCTTCCTTTGTTCCCTCCCCTCTCCTGCCAGCTGCTGCAGGGAAGGGGCTGGTAAATATGTAATTTACTGGCCCCTTCTTTTTCTGAATGAACACAGTGAGTGATCAGTACCGATCGCTCCTGTGTCCACTCATAACTTCAGCATAGTAAACTGTGCTTACTATGCTTCAGTTTGTGAATAAAGGGGAAGCTCTGTATAGAGCTATTCCTGTCAATTCATTCTGTGCAGCTGAGGCTGCAGAGATGGAGATTGTGTCCTCAATCTCCTCACTCTGTCTTAAAGATGAAAAGTTAGAGGTCTGTTTAGACCCCTGATATTTCACTCAAGCTTCCCAACGGGGCTTCTAAAATAATACAATTGTAAAATAAAATGGTAGAAAAAATAATAAAAAATAAAATAACAAAAATAAAATACTACTGACACAAGTGGCAGAACTACCAGGGTCACAAATGTTGCACTTGCAGACAGGGGGGGGGGGGGCAAGACAGCAGGAAGGAGGCCCTCTGCAGAACATGTGAAAGAGTCCCCCTGCAGGATCATAATAAAGGGCCCTGCGATGGGAGTAAAGGACCCTGGGCTGGGAGGGAAGGGCCCCAGCTGGGGGTCAGGGTGGCCCTTCATGGTTTCTTGCACGGGGGCCCTAAAGTTTCTAGTTATACCTTTGGGCTTTTTACCTTAAAGAAAATCTCCATCTTTCCACACACTTTACATAGTTTGTTTGGGTCAACTATGTCCCTCACTAACCTGTGAGGCTGCTTGATGTACAGTATAAACTGTATGTAGCTGCAGCTACATACAGCACTGTGTTCCGGGTGAAAGCTGAGGCTTTTTTTTTTTAAACATTAAAGTTTATTGAAAATTCAGCAAAGTACAGTAATCAACATGAGTACAGTGACGTAAATTTGTTCAGAATTAACATAGTGTTGTCAACCGAATGTAACGACTGATATTAGCAGGTTGTAAATCAGGATGAAATTTCAGTAACTTGACTAAAACCAACAGAGCAGGAACCGTAAAGTGTAGCACTTGCGTTTTAGCCGCTTACCACCAGTTGGTGGGGATTGTACTCAAAAGGCAGGTGGTGGATAGTTAGAGGATAGGGAATAAGGGGGAGAAGTATAAGCAGAGAAGAGAAAAGGGTTAAGAGAAAGGGGTTGTCCCAAATCTATGTTTATGAACGTTGGGGGGTCTCAGTGACCGGAACCTGAGGTAGATTCTTATTATAGCTGCTTGTGACCCGGTGGCCAGCATGGGCCCGGGTCCAAGGAATACCCTTAGGGCCTTGCGGAGTCAGAACCTAATAATACTGTTATGCGATTTTACGCGACAAGTGTGGAGTAATCTGGGGAGAGTCTGTAACTAAACCAGGGAGACCAGGTCTTGAGAAAACGCTCAGCTGATTCCTCAGCTTGTGCTCTGGTGTCCTCCATTTCACATATCAAAGACATTTTTTGTAGCCAGTCTCGGATCGTGGGAACTGAAGTGGACTTCCAGTGAGTCGGGATGATTGAATTGGCGGCTATCAATAGATGTTTAGAAAGGCAATTCTTATATTTTTTCATGGAAAATTTAGAGATGTGTAATAGGCAGTTTGCAGCATCCAGGTCAAGTCTGGTCTCCGTGATCTTGTAGATCGTTTCTATCACTGCTTCCCAGAAAGGTGCCAATTTCTCACATTGCCACCAAATGTGAAAAAGGGTGCCTCTTCCTGTACCACACCTCCAGCATTTGTCGCTGGTCTGCGGGTGCCAACTATGAATCTTTGCTGGTGTTGCGTACCAGTGGGTAAGGAGTTTATAGGCTGTCTCTTGTGCTTTTGTGCTAATGGAGCATTTGTGGGCCATTATGCAAACTCTCTCCCACTGCTCCTCTGCTATGTCTATGTCTAGGGCCTCTGACCATTTCTCCCTGAACCTGTCCCGCGGGGCGCCGCCTGCCTGTTGCAGCCACTCGTAGGCCGTGGAGGTGGCTCTGGGTACCTGTTCTCCCTTTAGGCACACCGACTCTAATACCGTGAGGTCTCTAGTGAACTGTTCCCTCCGTGAGGTCCTGTGAGTGTATGAGCGTATTTGAAAGTAAGTCCAGAGGGGTAGGGAGGGTATCTGGTTATCCGATTTAAAGTCTACAAAATCTTTCATGACTCCGCCATTAAAGCAATGTAGGGTAAGGATTGGTGGGTGATTGTCGCTTAGTTGAAGCTGTCTGTTTCCCATGCCTGGTGGGAAGTCGGGGTTATTTGACAATGGGGTCAGTGGGCCATTTGAAAAAAAAAAAGGTTTTCTTTTGTTTGGCCAGAAGGTGAAAAATGTTCAAGGTGGTCCCTATTAGTGGGTGTTTTTTCATATCCTTTGGGTACATGTTAGGGGCGATCCACGGGGAGAATTTCAAGGGGATCGGACTAGAGTCGTTTTCGAGTGACACCCAGTCCTTTGTGTCTGTATGACAGTGCCAGTCTAGTATTCTCGCTATGTGTGTGGCGTGATAGTACTTTTTGTAATCTGGTACCCCCAGACCTCCTTGTGCCTTAACCCTTGTGAGTAGTGAGAATTTAATGCGGGGTGTTTTATGACCCCATATAAATCTCATTTGGGTTGCCTGGAGTGTTCTAAAGAAGCTTTGTGGAATTCTTATGGGTAAGTTGCGTAGTAAGTATAATACTTTCGGCAAGATAGTCATTTTGCATATAGCTGCTCTGCCAAACCAGGAAAAGGGTTTGGTATGCCACCGTCTGAGGTCCTCCTCAATTGATCCTAGTAAAGGGACAAAGTTGGATGTAAATATGTCTTCTATCTTAGGCGTCAGCCATATACCCAAATATTTGATTGCCTTGGGGACCCATTTAAAGGAGCTATTTTCTTTGGCAGCCCTAAGCGTGGAGTCTGGGAGCGTGATGTTTAGAGCTTCTGACTTGGCATAATTTATTTTGAGATTGGACACATAGCTGTAGGTGTTGAATTCTCTCATGAGGGAGGGGATTGATATGTGGGGGTCCGTCAGGAAGAACGCAAGGTCATCAGCATATGCTGCTATTTTGTATTCCTTTCCCCCTACGCTGAAGCCATGAATTGAGCGGTTGGCTAGAATTTTCCTAATGAAGGGTTCTAGCGTGATAATGAATAGGATAGGGGAGAGCGGGCATCCTTGTCTAGTCCCATTATTTATGTCTACTTTGTTTGACAGCGAGCCATTGATTTTCAGCCTAGCTGAGGGGTTTTGGTATAGGGAGGAAATCCAGTTAAGCATCCTGGGGCCTAATCTGACATGTTTACAAACCTCAAACATGTAATCCCATGCTACTCGATCGAAGGCCTTCTCTGCGTCAGTGGACAGGAGAAGACCCTCGATCTTTCGCTCCCGGGCAATGTGGATCAGGTTGAGAGCTTTAGTGACATTGTCTCTGGCTTCTCTTCCCGGCATGAAGCCCGCTTGTGCTGGGCCGATCAGTTTATGCAATAAGGGTTTCATTCTTGTGGAGATTATTTTTGCCATGAGTTTAACGTCAATGTTCAGTAGTGAAATTGGTCTGTAGCTGGAGCATTGTGTCGGGTCTTTGTCGGGTTTTGGGATCACCGCAATATTGGCTGAGAGAAAGTCAGGGGTTACTGGTCGTCCGTCTGCAAGTGAGTTTAAGGCCTTCTGTAGGTGGGGAGTCAGCGTATCGGTAAAAGTCTTATAGTAAATAGCTGTGTAGCCATCTGGGCCTGGACTTTTATTGGTTTTTAATTCTTTGATAGCCAATTTGATTTCTGACTGTTCAATTGGTCTGTCTATGTCAGAGGAATCCTCTTCTTGTAATGAGGGTAGGTCTGAGTCTTTAAGGAAATCCTGAATTATCTGTTGTCTTGGACCTCTAAGGTCTGGGGGTCTGTGGGACGGGGGTAGGTTGTAGAGTTTATTGTAGTAGTCCTGAAAGTGTTGGGCTATCTTGTCTGTCGTCCTGTCTAAGTTGCCTATTGAGTTTCTAATGCCTGGAATTGTGTTTCTGGCTGAAGCTTCTTTTAAGGCTCTCGCTAACATGTGGCCTGCCTTGTCGCCTTGCTCGTAGTAAACCTTCTTCCGGAAAAAAAGGATGCGTTTAGTTTTGGTTTCCAATATTTGTCTGAGCGCTTTCCTCGACTGAAGGAGCTCAGTGGCCGAGTGAACAGACAAAGATTGCTTGTGTAGTGTCTCTAAGGCTTGGATTTTCCGGGATAGTGTCTGGGCTTCCATGTCCCTTGCTCTTTTCTTTTGGGCTCCCATACTCATCAGTAGGCCTCTGATGTTGCATTTGTGAGCCTCCCAGATATTTAATGGAGATACATCAGGGGTGACGTTTATGGCAAAGAAGTCTTTCATGGCGGTGTGTATTTGGGGTAGTAGAGCTGGGTCTGTCAGAAGCGAGGAATTTAACCTCCATTGTGGGGAACCTTTGTTGCCTATGCTTAAATTAATGTCCAACGAAATGGGGGAGTGGTCAGAGATTGATTGAATCCCTATGCGTGCCTCCGCGACTGAGTGGAGATCTTTTTGTGTGATGAAAACGTAGTCAATCCTGGAATGGCGGTTGTGTGGGATTGAGAAAAAGGAGAAATCCTTTTCGTCAGGGTGTAAGTATCGCCAGGTGTCTACGAGGTCTAGTGAGTGTATACGTTTTTTGATCTGTTTTAGTATTTTGTATGTTATGGAAGTTTTCCCTGAGGACGTGTCCATTAGCGGGTCCAAGGGGATGTTAAAATCCCCCCCCAGAATTAAGCGTCCGGTGCTAAAACCTAGTAGTTCCCTCACCAGTTTCCTGCAGAAGGCGACATGTCCCGTGTTGGGGAAGTATACGTTGGCCAATGTAGTAGGTACTCCTGCAAGGGAGCCTCTGAGGAAGATATATCTCCCGTCCGTGTCCGTCAGTTTGTCTGTGATTTCGAAGGAGGCATCTTTACTGAGTAGAATAGATACCCCTTTGGACTTAGAAGTGTTGTTGGTAGAATGGTGTGCCTCTGTAAAGTAAGAGTCGGTGAGCCTAGGGATGTTGTGTGTCTTAAAATGTGTTTCCTGTAGGAAAATAATCTTGGGCTTACCCTTTTTGAGTTCGCGGAGCAGAGTGGTGCGTTTCTCAGGCACGTTCAGGCCACGTACATTATGGGACACCAGTTTCGGAGATCTGCCTAGGGCCGAGTACGCCATTGGACAGGTCCAGGGAGAGATGCCGGCCCAAACCTGTAGGAAAAACTAGTAGCAAATATGAGAGGCCCACAAGGGGCAGGTTTGTTTATCAGATATGTCACTAAGTATGTCAAAAGGGGACAGACCGCTTAGAAGCAGTAGAGAAAGGAAAGAGGTTAGAGAATAGTAGAGAGGGGAGAGTCAAGGTAAACGGCTCACTTAAACAAACGTACCGTTCAAGTGAGCCTTGCAATTACGTCTCAGTGAGGATGGTACTCCTCAGATGAGAACGTTCAAATATGTGGGGGGACCTGGGAGGCTCGCAACCGAAGGGTAGCTGCCAGGTGTTAAACAAAAGTGAACTAAGGGTTCACAGTGAGAGTGGAGGGGCCAGACCCAGGCCCTCCATCAGCTCATGGATAGTGCTTAAAAATTTTGACTTTTCTGCTTAAAAATACATAGATTAGCCATTATAATGAACTATACATGACCCATAACCGGTGAAAAAACAAAAAGAGCACAGAAAGGAACAAAAACAAAGCCCTGAGGGCCGAACTACTGGGCATATTAATATTAGCATTTATACCACGGGAGCCCGCACCACCCAGGCAAGCAGGTGCGGTGTGGGCAGATAAAATTATTATCTTAGTCAAAGGCGATGGACCCTATAAAACAGAAGAAAAAACAAAACAAACTGGTGTTAGCGTACCAGGGCAGGCGTGGACATATACCTGGGCTAGGGGTGCTTGCTCTAACAAGCGGTCTCCCCCATCAGGTCTGCCAGGTGCAGTAAATCAGTGAGCCATGTCCCTTGGATTTGTGTCTTTCGGACTCTCAGAGTGGCCATTGTTGTCAAACGTGGTGGATGAGTCCCTGATCATCTGTAGTGATCATGTCAGAATGTTAGTTCCTGAAAGGTAACACAGTGTGTTCGGGTAGGAAGAAAAAACAAAACAAACTGGTGTTAGCGTACCAGGGCAGGCGTGGACAAATACTTGGGCTAGGGGTGCTTGCTCTAACAAGCGGTCTCCCCCAACAGGTCTGCCAGGTGCAGTAAATCAGTGAGCCATGTCCCTTGGATTTGTGTCTTTCGGACTCTCAGTATGGTCATTGTTGTCAAACGTGGTAGATGGGTCCCTGAACATCTGCAGTGATCATGCCAGAATGTTAGATCCTGAAAGGCAACACAGTGTGTTCGGGTAGGGGTGGACCAATATTGGGCGGGTGGGTACAGGGCCCGGGGGAGCTGGTGGGTAAAGTTTAAATCGTACCTGTAGGTAAGCTTCTCATCGGGATGACCCAGCCAGGGTAGGATGCGGTGAGTGCCTGCTCGGATCGTAGTTGAAAATTATAGGGCCAGCCGCGCCTGGGTGATGACGAGCGCCCGCGGCGAAGAACAGGATGCGTTGAGGTCACTCGTCGTAGGATGCCCTCGAAGAGTGAGGCCTGCTGCGGGGTGTTCCGGGACCCACGGTGTCGTGTCTGGATTGTCGCGACTTCTTTGCTTGGTGCTTGTCGGGTGAAGCCAGAGATGAGTGTGGCGGACTTCTTTCTTTTGGGGGTATCACGAATTCTTGGTACCATTCAGGCAGTTCGATGCGGCCAAGGTGCAGGGAGTCGCAGAATTCCGGCAGGTCGTTCGGCGTGCGTAAGAAATGTTGTTTGCCGTTGTGCGTCACCAGGAGGGCAAAGGGGAAGCGCCAAGTGTAGCGTAGCTCCTTCTCTCGCAAGGTGTCCAGTAGGGGGCGCAACGCCCTGCGGTTTCTGAGCGTGATCTGTGATAGATCCTGAAAGAGTTTAATGTTTTCGCCATTGAAGACAATATGGTCGTTCCTTCGTGCTTTAAACATTATCTCTTCTTTCAGGGCAAACTTTTGTAAGCAGCAGATAATGTCACGTGGGGGTAAAGTATCCGGCCCCCTCGCTCTGAGGGCTCTGTGTGCCCTGACAAATTCGATTTCTGTGTCTTCCGGCCTTTCCAAAAGGCTGTTGAAAACTCTCTGGAGTACCGGGGAGATTTGTTCCGCCGCCACAGACTCGGGGATGCCTCGTACCCTGATGTTGTTCCTCCTTCCCCTGTTGTCCAAATCCTCGAGGTGTCTGTTCAGTTCAATAAAGTGTGTAGCATGTGAGTCGACCACTTCGTCCAGCCTGCGTATGTCCCTGTCTCTTCCTTTCCCTGCCGCCTCCACCGACGCCATTTTTTCAGTTAGAACTAGGAGGTTGGTCTTGAGGTCGGTAATGGCCGCAGAAAATGAGGCTTTTATGTCGGCTGCGAAGCCCGACATGTCAGCATAGGTCAGGGGATGATCTGTGCGCGCATTCCTCCTACCATTATCTTCCAGCGCTGATTGAGAGTCCTCGGACGTGTCTCCCTCATGGTGCACTGGCGCCATCTTGCCTCCGGCTGAGATCTTCTGTAGTGCTGCTTGGTTTTTGAAAAGGTTGGTAATGTTCCTCCCCGCGTGTGTTGCGGTGGAACGGCGGGACCGGGTGTGTTGGGTAGAGCGGGTCTGCTTGCTCATTATAAGCTAAGTGTTAGCAGAAAAGGTGCTTAGGGCCTTGGGTCTGACGGAGCTCCTCTCCTATGCTGCCATCTCCGTTGCGCGCCAAGCCACGCCCCCGCTCGGGATCGAGCCCACAGGTGTGCCATAAAAGGAAATGGCTTCCTACAGTGGCACACTGAAAAGAGGACGAGTCAGGTACCCCATTGGGGGACCTAAGAAAAGGAGGTTTGGGGTGCAATTTTATTGTACAGAGCAGGTAAGTATATCATGTTTGTTATTTTAAAAAGAAAAAAACATTTACAATCACTTCATTGTCATAGCTGATGTGGGTTAAGCTCCTATGGTGTTTTCCTAATTTTTTTTCACATATGGGTTTGGTGTCTGTTAACATAAGGGTAGTGGAGAAGTTGGGTACATATGCTAACTTTTTCAGTGTTAGTTGCTTGATACCTTACTATTCCTTTTTCAAAGGTAACAAAAAGCATTTTTTTTTGAATTTTTGTATTATTATTATTATTATACAGGATTTACATAGCGACAACAGTTTGGGCAGTGCTTTACAACATGTATTAACAAATGTTTATCCCAAACATGTTTGAAGGTACCATCGCCAACCTAAAAGCTAGTCCAGCATCTATACACTTCCCTGTGACTTGCTATATAACCTTTTATGTGGCACTTAAGTGTCTGCTAGGGCTTCTGACATCACATCCAAGATATAGCAGCACCCAATAAGTTGCCTCAGGGCTTTTGGATGTCTACAAAAGACAGGATTATACTGGTAAATCATATGCCTTTAATACATTACATGCAAGTGTAATTGTATGGAAAGATTGTTGTTGAAATGAATGGTCTAGCTACAGGGTCTCTCTTCACTTACTATTGATTGACTCCTTAGCTCTGCTGGAAGTCTGCTCTAAAGTATCAACTACTCTTTTGGTGAAATAATAATTTCTGAGGTTAGTTTTGAACCTTGCTCTTGCTAGCTTGAGGTCATACAATCCTGTTCTTGATCTTAGCTCATTTGAGAGCCTCAACTGTCCCTCTCATCATTCGCTGAGACAGCAGCAGGAGCCATTGGCTCCCACTTCTGTAAATCACCAGTGAAAACAATGAGGAGAAAACGGGGGCGGGGCTGAGCCGCCGCTCTATGTTTCTTATGGACACATAGAGCAGGGCTCAGGTGCAAGCATGCGCCAGTGCCCCCATAGCAAGGGGCTTGCTATTGGGGGCACTGGTCAAGGGGGAGGGGCCAGGAGTGCCGGTGGAGGACCCGAGAAGAGGAGGATTGAGGCTGCTCTGTGCAAAACCACTGCACAGAGCAGGTAAGTATATATAAGTTTGTTATTTAAAAAAAAAAAAAGCAAAACCTTTAATACCACTTTAAACTTTCAGGTTTCAGTCATGCCCCCCTTTTCACCATTTGTGTTGTCCGTCTTTGAGCTCATTCTGTCTTATCAATTATTTTTTGTAAGTGAGGCCTTCAGAACTGGACGCAGTATCCTAAATTAAGTCAATTTCAATTCTACAAAGTAAAGATTCCTTTAGTGATGCACCCCACTTCTTGCCTTGCCTGGCTATACTGTTTATTTTGTAATTAATCTAAAATATGCAGCCCCAAAGTTTTTCCCCCTGTAGTTTTAGCCAAACCTGTAGTCCTGATATTGTACTCTGAGAGGATTCTTTTTCTCTAAGTGCATTCTTTGGATTTAGGGTTCTGGATGAACTGAGCTTTTGTTAGCTTCTGACAGCGCCATAGATGTACTTATTTGAATTTCTGTTTCTAGCATGTGTGTGAGTTCAAATTGGTGTTAATTTTTATGTATTGCAGTGCAAACCAATTATGCTCCTTCTTTTTATGACAACGGCCCTGGAAGTACCAATGGGAACATGGCCCTTCTGAGCCTCTCTGAAGACATTCCAGTAGGTCAGTGCAGTAATTATGATGTATTATTGTATTTTGCATTCCAGATCACATAAGGTTAAGCTGGATGAAAGTGGCTCATTTGAGGGTGTGAATCTGTTAACCTGTCATCGTTTTGTGCAGTGCTCAGGAGCAGCATATCTTTTAACATGCACGAAACACATAAATATTTATGAACATAACAGCAACGCTAAAGCTGTGATTTTCCAAAGTTCTGCTGTAATTAGAATTTTTAAAGGTTTCTATTATTGTCTGTTGCTTGGCAGAAAATTGTTTTAAATATACGTTTTTGCAAATTCAAACAGCTTTTTGCTAAAAGCGTTTTATGTTAGTAGAGTACTGATTTGAAAGAAAATCAAACCACAAAAGTACTCAGTGCTGACAGGGTTATGTGACCAGCTAGCTACTGATAAACATAGGCTGTGCCGACTGTCGAAATTGTTTTTATGACTTTCTACACCTCAAGGAAATTGTACAAACTGTTCTGCCACAGTTTGCTCAGCCTATGTTCACAAGAAACCCCTGAATACTTTAGAGTATGGCTGACGAAATGGCATTGGGTGGTGTTTGAGATAAGTAATTTCCGGTCAGCTGGAATGCAGGTGGAGCGCTAACCGACGATTCCTATTCAATACATGCTGATCCCTGTCTTCTTTGATGTAAGTGCAATACAACCTTCTTTTTTAAATAAATGATTTGAATTACTGCACCAAGAGAGTAACCTTTCCTCTCCCTCTCTATATGGCAACACTGGAGCTTTGAATACGCTATATATATATATATTGAATGGATGACAGCAACGTTTTGGATTAATTCCTGTGACCTCATGTATGACATCTTGGATTTTCCCATATGCGTAATTTGACTCCCTGTAATAGCGGTCAATTAAGTCTGGTGAGTGCATTGCGTGTCGGCATGCAGGTGGAGAGGAACCTTTCCTATACTCACTGAGGACATTATTCACGTGTGGGATCTATAGATTGACTTTACAATTTGTATATATTTTTTATAATTCAAATGAAGATGTATTTATTTATTTGTTTCACTATTTCATAGTGAAACAAAAAAATATCATTTGATTCACTATGGTGATTTATGATATGTAGTTTATGATATAAGAGTGTGATTCCTTAGTTTCTTTTCACGTTTTATATTCACAAGCAGCTGGATGATTACACAGCCCTGCCAGTGCTAACCGTATCAGATTAGTTAGTTATTTATACAAATTATTCTGCCACAAATTGGGCTTTAGTTTGGGGTTGAGCTACAGCCAGAACAGAGTGGAATGGTTACAGATCAATTACAAGAAGCACTTGGTCCCTTAAGGGATTCAACTTAGGTTCTTATAATGTAATGTTACTTCTTTCACTTTTATTTGCAACATTTTGTAATTGTGAGCCATACAAAAAGCTTTACACTAGGTTCAGACCTATGTGTTTTTTTGTGCGATTTGCAGTTTGCATTAAACACAATACAGTTCATTTAGCATGGTTTCCTATGGTACACATTCACTTCAATGCGTTTTTCAGCTGGTGTGTTTTTGGAAAGGGTCAGGGACTTTTTTCCTCGCAGCAGTTTTGTGTGTAATAGACTTCAATGGATACATGTGTTGCATTTTTGATGCGTTTTTACATGCCTTTTGCATTTTTTTCTTCATAACAAACTGTAAATAGCTGATTGTTAAGGAGCAGGCTGAGAAGCCAGCCATAGCGCCCTTAACAACCGATAAGTCATCAGTTGTCAGCGGGATTCCCCACTGACAGCCGAATGTAAAAAGTTACTTGCAATAATAAAATAGGAAAAAAAAAAATGGTGTGGGCTCTCACCAATCCTAACCAGGCCCTTTGGGTCTGGTATGGATTTTGAGTGGAACCCCATGCAAAATAAAAAAAAAAATGGTGTGGGGTCCAACACAGGGGGGGGTGCTTTGGAGCAAGGGCAAAGCACCTTGTTCCCATGTTGATGGGGACAAGGGCCTCTTCCCCACAACCGTGGCCGGTGGTTGTGGGGGTCCGCGGGTGGGGAGCTTTAACAAAGAGGGCCCTCAGATCCCTGCCCCCCCCCCTACTCATTCACCAAAAAAAAAAAAAGTGTAGTGTAAAAATTACAGTAGGTAATTCCTTTATTTAAAAAAACAAAAAACAATGTCCCCTGATGTAAATCCATCATCAATCACGACGCCCGGCACCGACCCGAAAAATATTTTTTTAAATATGGTCCACTCCAGCCGAAGGCTCCACCATATGACAGTTCATAACCAGTTGACCTCTGGAAGGTTTTACCCCCTTCCTGACCAGAGCATTCTTTGCTATTTGGCATTGTGGTGCTTTAACTGGTAATTTCATGGTCATGCAATGGTTATGCAACGCTGTCACTTTTTTCACACTTTCTATTGGTGGCATTTGTTTCAATAATTTTTTTCAAGTTTTTCACAAAACAGAATAAAGACTTTGGCATTGACTCCGAACAGTACATAGCTTCCATATTCTGAAGAATATACAGTATAAAAGATGATGGTGATCCCAATCAGAATTAATGGCTGAGCTCATATCTATAATTCTTCTGGTCTGGTCTTATGCCTGGTGATTAGGGACAAAACCTGCCTGATCTAGATGCATATATTGTGGAAGAAAAGAATTTAATCTAAGGGCTAGCACCTTTGTCGTTATCTTTAAGTCCACATCTATTAAGGAAATTGGGCGGTAGTTAGAACAATCCCTGTGATCTTTACCCGGTTTCGGTATAACGTGAATGTGCACCGTGTTTTCATGTTTTGGGATGCTATTACCCCATCTGAGGTCATTAAAATAGGAGCACAGATGGGGAATCAGGATCTCCTGATACTTCCTATAATAATGGCCGGAGAAGCCATCCGGCCTGGGGCTTTAAAAAGGATGTACAGTTTTTACAGATTCCGTAAATTCCTTATCCATAAGTTCGACAGGAGTTTGTGTAAAATGGGGTAGTGGAATATCTTGAAGAAACTCATCTACCTTTGCTTGCGAGAACTGATCAGGCGTGCTTTATAACTTAGAATAGAATTTATAGAATTGATCAGTTCAGGATTTTGGGTAGGGTGTCCTGTAGACAATCATAATTTGGGTAAAGTAGGTATATGCATCCGGGGTACCAATTTTCTAGCCAGCATCGTGGTAGGTTTGTTACCCATCATATAGTATTTATGTCTCAACCAGCGAATATGTTTTTCAGCTTGGGTAGTCAGACCTAAATTCAATGCTAGCCTAGCCACATCAATCCTATGTCCAATATCTACCTGAGGGGCCGTGCGCTGCTTGTTCATAAGACTTTCCAGGTCAGTTGTTTGATTCTCTGTTTCTAAGCTCGTTTGGCCCTGGCCTCTAGCTGGATAAGTTTACCTCGAATGGTGGCCCAGTTTATAGCAGGAGACATATCCGAGGACAAGTTATCACAAAAAAACGCACGTAATTCTGTCTCGATTTCAGCATATACCATGGGATCATTTAATAAGGCGACATTAAAGTGCCATGGAGAGGGGTGTGGTTTAGTCCAAAGATGAGTTAACGATAGTTTTATCGGAGAACAATCCGACCAGGGGACAGACAAAATGTTCACTGATGTTATATATGATAGCAATGAAGTATGTACAAAAAATTGGTCTATACGAGAGTATGTATGGTGCACCTGCAAAAAGTGTGTGTTATCTCTAGTGGAGGGGTTGGCCTCTCGCCAGGCATCTATTAAATTGTAAAAATGTAGCAGGCGTGCCACTTTGCTGCTGCTTTTGGGTATTCATTTGAGAATCGCCTTGGTAGGGTCAGATTTATCCAGGATCCGATCTAACGGAATATTGCTATCACCACCCAGAACTTCCTGTCCCTGTACCTTAGGTATTAACACCACCAACATCTTACTTAAAAACTCCACCTGTCCAGAGTGGGGGGCATAATAAGAAATGAATGAGACCAGTTGGTCATGAAGGCGACCCACTGCCATGAGATATCGGCCAATCTTTCACCCCCATCATATATTGATGGGGGTGAAAGGGGTCTTTTTAGAGAAACAGACTGCCACCCCTGCTTTTTTCTCCGGGCCAGAGGACAAATAATATTGTGGATATCTAACACTGAGATATCTAGGGGCTGAGGTCTTAGAAAGTGAGTTTCCTGTAATAATAGGACATCAGCTCTCTGTGAGTGATAGTATTGGAAGGCTTTACTTCTTTTGACAGGGGAGATAAATCTGTGTACATGTATGGGTAATTATGGAGTATTTAGTGGAATAAACCTTAGTCATCGTGGTAGGGCAGAGTACACTCACCTTGATCCATGATCCATGAGGTGGAATCTCCGAGTCAGGTTCCATATTCCCCATTATGAGCCAAAACAGGAGCGTAAGGCCAGAGTCAGAATCCGGAGTTGGGATGGGAAAAAGAGTAAGAAAGAAAAGAAGGGAGTAGAACAGTTGTCCAGAGGCCTATTGTACAAAGCCTAATAAACATCAAGTAGAATCCATAATCGTGGGTTGAAACCCTACCTGGGAAACAAAGCGTGAGGTTACCATCATCTTCCAAGGAAGGTAGTCTCACGAAAGGGGCATGCGTGTGCACCCCGGCCCAAAGATCATGAATTAATAGAACTATTTTTTAACCAATTTAACTTTTGGAGCTTTATTTCACTGAGCAGATCCCCTCTTCCTATGGCCTAGAAGCCAAGAGCAGACTGGTGCTATCCCAACCTTCTTTGTTCTAGGAATATGGTCATAAGGGGGTCCTATGACTGACCTTGGAGGAGACTCACAGGAATCAGTATCACATTGCAGCCAACTAGCATTAAGGCTGTTTGAGGTTAAAGTAATAATTTTTTTTTTAGCAATATGCAACCATTAACTGAACAGGAAATGTCAAACGGGTATGACAGTGGGGAATCCACTGTCAGCAACAGGTCATATCCAGCCTTACTAGAACAACAGTGTCATCCCTATCTAGGGGGGAAGTGGAGTCATCCTGGAATCAGGTGATTGGGGAAGATCTCCTGGCCAACAATGTTCTTTGGTCCTGCCACAGTGGTCAAAGAGGGCGATGCGCTTGGTAGGAGGATGAGGAGGTCTGGGATTCACCTGAGATAATCCCTAATTCTAGTAGCAAATCTTCTCCATCTTGACATGTAGAAAAGGAGTGGGATTTACCCTTGTACGTAAATGACAGTTTAAATGGAAATTCCCATCTATACTTTATCTGTTGGTTCATTAGCTGCTGTAGTAAAGGCTTTATATTTCTCAGTTTCTGTACAGTAGATGGGGCTAGATCTGTGAAAATCTGAATAGATGCACCAAATAGGGACAGGTCCTGTCTGTTTCTGGCCACAAACATCAACGTCCCCTATTTTGCGTGGCAAGCCATCTGACCTGGGGGCAGTCAGGGCGCGATGAATTCTATCAAATTCCATTTGATGCAGGATTATTATGTAGATGAAAACAAACGACCATTGCTCCAAGACTCTCCCTACAAGCGAATGCTCCTGCTCCTGTGTGGGAGCCCCAGGTGCTGGCTAATAGCACAACGATTAGAAATCAAAAGGAAGAACTCCGGACAGCCGCACACCGGGAAAATAAAATCCAAAGGGTTTATTTAAAAGCAAAAAGACACCACAATCCAAACACGGCAAAAAGGGGGGTACAGAGCTGACGCGTTTCGCACTGTATTTCAGTGCTTACTCATAGCTGATGCTATGAGTAAGAGTAAGCACTGAAATACAGTGCAAAACGCGTCAGCTCTGTACCCCCCTTTTTGCCGTGTTTGGATTGTGATGCAGGATTATGTCAGGAATCAGTTCTTTCATCAACTTCCGAATGGCCCTTCCAAATTAGTATGGGTTTCTGGAAATCCTCTTATACGCACATTGTACTGGTGAGACTGGTTTTCCAAATCTTCAATTTTTGTTTAAGCCTCCTCCAGTCTGCCCTGGAGATCCGAGATCATGGTGGAGTTCTGGTTAACCCTTGCAACTGCACTGTCCACTTTGAATTCAATTATATTAAATCATTCTCCTATACCCTGGATATCACGTTTGAGGTCTGTAGTGATAATGGCACAGGCTTTAGAAAGTTCTTTCTGCAGCATTGCAATGAAACAAGCTAGCAGCACTGCATGCCCTGCATAGGGTGTTGGTTGAGGTGCAGGCAGCTCTTTATCAGGGCTTGGTTGGCTAAATATTAACTCTGCCATCTCTGCCATTTTTCTATCCATGGAGGACATCGGGGAGTCTGCAGGCTCATGTGTGCCCCTTTTCCAGGTGATGGGGGCAGTTATAAGGACTCACCCTGCTGCTCTGCCTCCAGATCCCCGGACGACTGGGAAGAGAAGGGGTCTCTAATATGCTCAGGTTGGGTCCGTTTGGAAGCCCTGAAATGCCAAGATAGTACAACCCTTTTTGAAAAGTAGACACCTCAAGTATGTGTATGAATATGTTGCAGATCTATTTTTTTTGTCACAATGTTATGAAAATTGAAATGAGAAAAGAAAATATATTTGTTCTCTTTTTTTTCATTTTCCAAAAAATTGTGTGTGGCAACAAATGACATCTGCAAAATACTCACCATGCCTTTTAGCAAATACCTTGGGGTTATTTGGGAGGGTTTTTTGCTATCTTGACATTTCAGGGCCTCCAAAGCTGTGATAGGTAGTCCGGAAGTGTAATGGGGAAATAACGCCCTTTAAAAGCCTGAAAGTGCTTATTGGATTTTGGGGTTCTGTACGTGGCTAGACTGCCAAAAAGTCTCTCACATGTGGTATCTCCATACTCAGGAAAAGCATCAGAATGTATTTTGGGGTGTAATTCTACATATACCTATGGCATGTGTGAGCAATATATTATTTGTGGCTTGCACCCGGGGGTCCTTAGGGAACTCAGTCAACTAATTGCCAGACCATTGTTCCTAATTTTTACTGACAGTCTACTGACTGGAATGGTACCAGCTGATTGGAGAAAAGCCAATGTAGCACCAATATTTTAAAAAGGGTCAAAATACATCTCCGAGAATTACAGACCAGTTAGCCTAACATCAATAGTATGCAAGCTCTTGGAGGGGATGATAAGGGACTATATACAAGATTTTAGTAATAAAAACTGTATCATTAGCAGTAATCAGCATGGAATCATTCTTGCCAAACCAATCTATTAACCTTCTATGAGGAAGTGAGTTGCCATCTAGATAAAGGAAGGCCCGTAGATGTGGTGTATCTGTTCCCCATAAACATTTACTGTAAAAATAAAGGTCCATTGGCATGGACCATAGTGTGAGTACATGGATTAAATACTGGCTACAAGGACGAGTTCAGAGGGTAGTGATAAATGGGGGGATGGGGAGTGCTCGGAATGGTCAGGGGTGGAAAGTGGGGTCCCCCAAGGTTCTGTCCTGGGACTAATCCTATTTAATTTGTTTATAAATGACCTGGAGGATGGGGTAAACAGTTCAATCTCTGTATTTGTATACAATACTAAGCTAAGCAGGGCAATAACTTCTCCGCAGGATGTGGAAACCTTGCAAGTAGATCTGAACAAATGAATGGGATGGGCAACTACATGGCAAATGAGGTTTTAATGTGGAAAAATGTAAAATAATGCATTTGGATGGCAAAAATATGAATGCAATCTACTCACTAGGGGTGAGAACCTATGGGGAAATCAAGGATGGAAAAGGACCTGGGGGTCCTAGTAGATAATAGGCTTAGCAATGGCATGCAATGCCAAGCTGCTACTAACAAAGCAAACAGAATATTGGCATGCATTAAAAAGGGGATTAACTCAAGAGATAAAGCAATAATTCTCCCACTCTACAAGACTCGTCCGGCCTCACCTGGAATACGCTGTCCAGTTCTGGGCAACAGTCCTCAGGAAGGATGTACTGGAAATGGAGCGAGTACAGAGAAGGGCAACAAAACTAATAAAGGGACTGGAGGACATTAGTTATGAAGAAAGGTTTGCAAACACTGAACTTATTCTCTCTGGAGAAGAGATGCTTGAGAGGGGATATGATTTCAATTTACAAATACCATACTGGTGACCCCACAATAGGGATAAAACTTTTCCGCGGAAGGGAGTTTAATAAGACACGTGGCTACGTTAGATAAGCACCTAAACGACCACAACATACAGGGATATACAGTGTAATACCGACATATAATCACACACATAGGTTGGACTTGATGGACTTGGTGTCCTTTTTCAACCTCCTATCTAACTATGTAATTTAGTGACAACTTTCTGTAAAAAATGTTTTTACATTTTCCAGAAACTTGTGGTAAAAAAAAAAAATAAATCCATAGACATAACATACCTTCTCTCAGCAAATAGCTTGGGGTGTCTACTTTGCAAAACAGGGTAATTTGGGGGGGGGGGGGGGGGGGGGGGGGGGGGGGGGGGGGGGGGGGGGGGGGGGGAGGAGTGTTTGAACTGTTCTGTCATTTTATGCCTAAGATTAGAAGCTTATGCCACACATTACCCTCTCTTCTAACCACAGTTCTAACCAAACTTTGTCTGACACTTTTTGTTTACATAAAAAAAAAAATATTATTTTTTTTGCTAGACAATAGCTCTGAACCCCCAAACATTAGATATATTTTTAAAGCAGAGGCCCTAAAGAATAAATCTGCGCAAAAATACAAAAAATAAAAATACACTTTTTTGAATTTTAATGCACAAAAACACAATATATTGCCCAGTTGTTTGATAAAGTGTAAAAGATGATCTTAAGTCAAGTAAATAGATACTTAACATGACATGCTTTAAAATTGCGCACGCCCGTGCACTGGCAACAAACTACATACATTTTTAAAAGCTTTAAAAGCCTTTACAGGTTACCACTTTAGAGTTACACAGAAGATCTAGTGCTAGAATTACTACCCTCGATCTGATATTCGTGGTGATACCTCACATGCATGGTGCAATTGCTACTTACATATGACACGAGACTGATGCTTGCGTTCATCTTTGCGTGTGAGTACGGGGGGATGGGGGGAACTTTAATCTTATTTATTTTTTAATTATTTATTTTGCTTTTTTATTTTATTCTTACACTGGCCCTTTAATTTCTTTTTTGATTTTTTATTACTTTTATTTTATTTTTATTTTTTTTTCACAATCAAAGGTTTATTGAAGCTTGAAACATAACAAATAATATAACAAGTAGAGTTACAAAGGCGTACATTGTTGAATGTAGCTACGTTAACAGCATGAATATACATAAGATATTTTATGTAATACAAAATGAGTAATAAGGCAGGATGAAGCATTTCACTGGGTTAATGTTTATAATGGGGGGGTGGGGAAGCGGGTAGGGAAATAGAGGTGTTGGTGGGTGGTGGGGTCAAAGGGAAGGGTGGGGTAGATCATATTTTGATATATCTCATAGGGTGAAGACCGCTGGTGTTGGTTCGAGAATACAGTGTTACCAACTTAAATTCTGAGATAATACAAAGACCACACTATTGTTTATCTCGGTGTCCTGCTAGGGATCTATAGTTCAGTCTGGGTGATGAGGGGATATGGGTCTGGATGGTGCTGGATCATCTGGGTCTTCTGGCTCGGTGAGTAAGAGGTATTCAGGTGAATACCTCAACAGCAACCATGGTTGCCATATTTCATTGAATCGAGAGTTGTTTTCTTGTTTCATCGCGGCTATTTCCTCCATTTTATGAATGTAATTTATTCTGTCAATCCAGTCTGTGATGGTGGGCGTGTGTGTAGTCTTCCAATGGAGGGGGATGAGTGTTTTGGCTGCCAGAAGGAGGTGTCTGGTGAGGGATTTTTTGTATCTGCTTATAGTGAAGTTGTTTACATTTATTAGGCAGGCAGCAGGTGTAAGTTCTAGTCTGGTTTCTGTTATGGATTTAATCAATTTTATTACTGCATTCCAAAATGACAGTATTGGGGGACATATCCACCAGATATGGAGGAAGGTGCCAATGCTGCTGTTGCATCTCCAACAAGAGTCTGAACCCGTGGGAGACCATCTTCTGGTTTGAAGGGTGTGATGTACCATTGAGAGAGTATTTTGTATGAGATTTCTTGATATTTGATACTCAAGGAGCTTTTGTGAGTCATGATACATGCCTTCTCCCATTGTGCATTCGTGATCGTAGTGTTTAGATCCCTTTCCCACCTCTTTTTGTGTTTATCATTGTCTGTATTCTCGGCCTTGTTTAACCAATAATAAGCTAGGGAGGTAGTATTATTAATTGGGGATCTTTTGAAGCAAATTTCTTCGAAAGGGAGTAGTGGAAGGCAGTATGATGCTCTGTGTTTGCTGTTTAACAAGAAGTCTTTTAATTGCAAGTAGAACCATAAACCAGGAAATGGACCTTCCCAATCCGTTCGTAAATCATCTAGTGTTTTGATTTTAGAGTCAGTCAGGCAATGAGTTGTTGTTCGGGTCTGTATGTGTTTGAGGTGTAAGCCTGGGATGAAGTCTGGGTTGTTTGTGATTGGTGTGAGTGGCCCTGGAATTGATGCAAGTTTGTTTTTTTCAGCTACTTTGTGCCAGATATTTAATGTGGTTGACACCAGTGGGTGGTCCAGTTTTTTGTCTGATTTGGAGTAATTTGTCCATGGGTAGAAAGTCAGATTGTGTGGGGAAAGGTATTGTTCCAGTTGTATCCAGTCTTTGTTTGTCGTATGGCAGTGCCAGTCTATTATTCGTGTGATATGGGAAGCTTGGTGGTATTTTCTAAAATTCGGGAGGCCTATACCACCTCTGTCCTTGGGTAGTTGTAGGAGTCTAATCTGTATTCTTGTTTTTTTGTCTGCCCATAGGAAGCGTCTCTGTGCTCTAGTTAGTGTGGTGAAGAAGGTCTCTGAGATTTTCATAGGGAGGGCGTTAAAGAAATATAGGAGCCTGGGTAGTATCGTCATTTTAAGTATTGAGGCCCTGCCGAACCATGAGAATGTTTTTGATTGCCATTTTTGGAGGTCTCTAATCAATGTTTTCAGTAGTGGTTCGTAATTGTGATGGTACAAGGAGTCTATATTGTTAGTCAAGTTAATCCCTAGGTATTTTAATGTGTGTCTTACCCATGTGTAGGTATGGTTGTCTTTTAGTAATCTCAGTTGCTCTGGCGGGAGGTTAATGTTCAGGGCTTCAGATTTTGTGTTGTTAATTTTGAAATTAGAGATGTAGCCAAAGGTTTCAAATGTTTTCTCAAGATTGGGTATGGAGACATGTGGTTCTGTAAGGAAGAACAGGAGGTCATCTGCGTATGCAGCGGTTTTATATTATCTGTCCCCAATCTCGAATCCTCTTATGTCTTTGTTAGTGTTGATGGTTCTGATTAGAGGTTCTAATGAGAAAATGAAGAGAAGGGGGGATAGGGGGCATCCCTGTCTAGTGCCGTTTCGTATTTTTATCGGGTCGGAGAGCGTATTATTTACTTTTATTCTGGCCTGAGGGTTCTGATAGAGTGCTGATATCCATGACATCATGTTTCTATCTAGCCCAATATGGGAACATGTACGCATCATGTAATCCTAGGAGACTCTATCAAAAGCCTTTTCGGCGTCGGTGGAGAGTATGAGTTTGCCAGTCTTAGAAAGTTTGGAGAAATGTATCAGGTTAAGTGCTTTAGTGATGTTATCTCTTGCCTCCCTACCAGGCATAAATCCTACTTGTTCGGGCCAATTATATTTGCTAGAAGGGGTTTTATTCTATTAGCTAGTATTTTGGCTAGGAGTTTTTGATCGGTGTTTAAGAGGGAAATGGGCCTGTAGTTTGCGCAGTCTGTGTGGTCCTTGTCTGGTTTGGGGATCACTGCAATGTGTGCCATGAGAAAGGGGTCTTGGTGGTGTTTGTGTTTGTCTAAGTAGTTGAATGTGGTCAGTAAGGGTTTGGTTAGCTGGTGCATGTAGGTCTTGTAATATTGAGAAGTAAAGCCGTCAGGGCCTGGGCTCTTACCCGATTTTAGTTCTTTGATCTCTCCTAATATTTCAGTAGTAGATATGGGCTCTTCTAGTCATTGTGCGTCCTCTTGTGATAGTTGGGGTAGTTTACTGTCTTTTAGAAATTGATCTATCGTTTCTTGTTTTGTGAGTGTGAGGTGAGGGGGCTTATGTTGGTTTGGGAGGTTGTAGAGTTTTGTGTAGAATTTGTGAAAGAGATCTGCGATCTCGGTGGGGTTGTGTCTGGGTATGCCGTCTGTGTCTCTTATAGCATGCACGGTGGTCGTCATCTGTGCGTCTTTGAGGGCTTTGGCCAGTAGTTTTCCACTTTTGTCGCCGTGTTCATAGTAGATGCCTTTCTTAAAGAAAAGTGCTTTCCTAATCTTTAGGTCTAATATTTGTTTTAGTGCGTTTCTGCATCTTGTAAGTTCTTCTGCTACTAAAATGGAAAGTGATTGTTTGTGTTGCGTTTCAAGTTTATTGATTTGTGTGGTCAAACTAGTTATCTCTGTCTCCCTCTCTTTCTTCTTTCTTGCACCCCATTTCATTAGGTTTTCTCTTATGACACATTTGTGTGCTTCCCAATTAGTGAGGGGGTCAGTGTCCGAGTCTGTGTTATTCCTAAAATAGTCATTAATAGCGTTATGTATTTCGTCTTTAGACATCTGGTCTGTTAGGAGGGAGGCATTCAGTCTCCAGTTAAAGAATGGTCGTTTTGGGGGATCAAGCTGTATAGAAATTGCCATGGGTGCATAGTCTGAGAGTGATATAATGCCTATGTCTGCTGATTTAACGTTTTTAATATCTCGCTGTGTAACAAAAATAAGATCGATACCTTTTGTGAGGGTGAGAAAAGAAGGTGTAATCTTTTCCTGTGGTGTGGAGGGGGGGGTATTTTACAGTAGGGTCAGGGGTAAGGGGGAAGGAGGGACTGTTGAGTGGATGCTCAAATCTCACCTATATGGTGAGGAGCCGGATAGTACCTAGGAAAATCAGGTACTAAGTTGTACTCTGGGGGGATAGTGGGAGGAGCGGTAGTGAGCTTCTGTCACCAGTAAGGAATGTATTACCAGTGAGAGGTTTGTGTCACCTGAGATTAAGGTCTGTCTCTAGTGATGCCGGGAGGCCTGGGAGTAGTGTGAGATTGATCTTTGTCCTTAGTTTCATACCGTCTGCGATGTGTATGCGTAGTGAGGGTGGAACTGATAAGTGGATTGTTGAGGGCTTTAAATGGTATTCAATGGAAAGCCAAGAACCGTGAATGGTGTATAGACTACAGAAACGAGATATACAAAAATAACATTAATAACATTATGGCTGTAATAGATCAACTGTCACCTGGAGTGTTAACAGGTTGGAGGGGTGGCTTGTTTACCACAGACCACCAGCAGGTCCATCAGCATATCAATCTATGTGTGTGAGTATTGACGTATACTCAGCTTATGCCACCTCGTGAGATAGTAGAGGAACCAGTGGATAAAGAAGAGTTTGCTGTGTGGAGAGGAGAGGGGTAGATCAGCGAGAAGAGGTCATAGAGGTTAGTAGGCACTGGCGGTAGCGTAGTCTTACAAACCCATACAAAAGCATTTATCAGTACATTTGACATGTTCACTTATCATTGGGCTCCTTGTGGAGGGTGGGGGGGGGTCCCATAATGAGAGGAGTGAGGTGGTATCTATGGTGGTAGGGCTTGTTCAATCCTCTTAATTTTTTGTCTCATATCCGAGGGTGAGTTTAGTTGGGCTGATACCCAGGTGTCATATATCAGGTGTGTTCATTTTGTGTTAAGTTACAGGTATTAGCGTGATCTGGGAATTGTTGGACGCCCCCATTCTCCACATGAGTATAGTGTGTCAGCCTCAACTCAAGGTAGTTGTATTAACAGCTTGGATATCTCTGCTGTGTACTAGTATGGGGTGGTCTAAACACATATTGGTAGCAAGTAAATACGACACTCTATCTTACATTAAGGATAAAAGAAAACCTTTTGGTGATAATAGTATGTATCTTTGCGTTGTCCATATTGTTGCCAGAGTCATTGCTGACAAATGACATGTGCGCCACAGTTCACTGGGTGTAGATACAGGGTGGGTGAAGTGCCGATTTGCTGGTGGTAGGTTGAGGTGACAAGACTTTGGCAAGTGTCTCACCTTTCATGGTAGTGTTGGGCTTTCACGTGGTACCGAGATGTGCCTGTGAAAAGTAAAAAAAAAGGGAGAGAGGGAAAAAAGAAAAAAAAAAAAAAAAAAAAAAGACAAAAGAAATAAAATAAGGCGGATGGCAGTCTTTTCTCTTCTTCGGAAGGTGTTTAGTGTTGTGAGGTGGTTTCCTTGCCGCCTCTGGTGGCGGATCACGGTGGGGGCATCCATCTTGGTACATCTCTGCATATGTTCGTTATAGCAGTCCTGGAGGGTACAAGCCTTGACGACAAGAATAGCTGTTCCCACGTTACAGGGATGTTTCTGTCATAATGTTTTTTTTTTTTTTTTAATAAAAAAATAGAGATAGAGTGTAAAGGGAAAAAGGAAAAGAAAAAGCGGGTGTTAGGTGTTTGTTCTGTTTCTCAGGTTGCTTGATTCGGTGGTGTGGTCTCCTTGCTCCCTCTGGTGGTGATTCATGGTGGTTGCTGTTCTCCTGTTATGTCCTTGCATCTGTCTGAAATTACTGATCTGGTGGAATCAGACTGGGAAATGTAGTGAGGGGCATGTAAACAAGCCAAGGGGGAAGTCAAAGGTGAGAATGTAACTGGATCTATGTCAGTTCAGCCGTGACAAAAGAGGTAGTGGAACTTGGTAAACAGGTATTATCTGGAATCAGAGAATAGTTACGAGGATATTTTGCATAGGTCACTTACTTAATTCTCTGGCTTTTTGCACTCTTAGAAGAGGAGGGAGAATCATAAGTGTGCCTGCTGTTGTTTCTTCTTTGCTTTCCTTGCTGGAAGGGCGATTGCATGGGTGAGAACCCTGGGTTGAATTGTGGGTTATTGATTTCTGGTGGCAGCATGAAGTCTGCATACCATTCTGGTAGATCTACTGGTGCGATTTGAAGATTTTCACAAAATCTGTTAAGCTCTTCAGGGATTTTGAGCACATGCTGTTTTCCCATGAAGGAGGCCTGCAGGGCAAAGGGGAATTTCCACCTGTAGTTGATGTTTTTTTCTTTTAGCACTGCTAACATGGGTTTCAATGCTCTCCTGTTTTTCAGGGTGATAGGGGAGAGATCTTGAAATAACTGTATAGTGGCATCATGAAAAAGGATTTGCTCGTTTGCCCTGGCCTTTTGTAGTACTTCTTTCTTCAGGCAAAAGTTGGGGAGGCAGCAGATAATGTCCCTGGGTGGATTATCATCAGGTGCTCTAGGCCGCAGAGCTCTGTGGGCTCTGTCAAAATCAATTGGGGAATGTTCTGGCCTGTTTAGTAATTCGTTAAAAATGGTGGTCAGAGCTGGCTTAATTTGATCGGTCGGGACAGATTCAGGGATGCCTCTGACTCTGATGTTATGGCGTCTTCCCCTATTGTCCAAATCTTCTAAATGCCTATTCATCTCTATCAGATGGTGTGTATGGGAGATTGCAACGTCGTCCAGCCTCACCAGGGCCCTGTCTCTCCTCTTCCCTGCTCTCTCTGTAACCGCCATTTGTTCTGAGAGCTTAAGCAGTTGCGTTTTTATGTCGGTTATAGCAGAGGCAAATGACCTCTTGATGTCTGTGGCAATATCGGTCATAGAGGAATAGGTGAGGGGTCTGTCCTTGTCATTAGCATTACCTGCTATTGAATCCTCAGAAGCCGGCAGAGACACCTCATCATCCTCCATGTCCTCCTCCACGTTTTGCCTGCGTGTCGGCGCCATCTTGGCAGACCTCTCCCCGCTGCTGAATCTGAATTTGCTCAGATTTGCTGCTGAGTTTCTCCTCTTTGGGGTCACAAAAGAGCGGAGTGTATGTCCGTGGGTCCCCCTCCTTAGCTGTGTGGACATATTTAATGTCTCAGCGGTGTCAGCAGGTCCCGGGCCTCACAGTCTCCCGGAGCTCAGCTACAGTGCGGCCGTCCACATTGCGCTCCAAGCCACGCCCCCACTTTTATTGTTATAAAATGGAATGTAAATATCCACTGTGATAGAAATTTTATACATTATATATCTATTTAGTGATTCATTTAATGACTTTATATTTATTATTTTATTTAATTTCTTACCTAACTATATTTTATTACGTAATGAATAAAAAAATGATATACATATATTGCCCATACAAACCCCCCTTCCCTCCCCTCCTTCCCCTTCCCATAACCCCCCACCCCCCTCCCCTTCTCTCATCTATGAAAAACCTGCCATAATTTATTTTAAAATATTTAATTTATTAATTCATTATTCAGTATATTTAGTTATATATTTAAATATCTATTAAATATATGTGTATATCTATGTATATATCATATACCATGTACATAGCTTGACTATAGTATACCTCTATATATTATCATTACGTAAAAACTATCAAATCAATATGTATTTGTTATATTGCAAATGTCTGTGTTACTTGTCATTTGTTTTTGACCATTAATTATTTTTCTCCATATTGTGTTATAGTATAGTGTTATATATATAGTGTTATATATATAGTATCATCATATTATTGTCTTTGGTCTATTTATAATCATGTAATCATATATCATTACAATCTGACTCTTTTTACTACTTGCCACTGTCACTATTGTGTTATATATTCTTCCTGACGCCGCCCCCTGCTCCTCTATATAACATTGCCCCCTCCCTCTTTTCATCATGCTTGACAAAGGAGCATGGCTACTGTACCAATGTAGCACGCATGCTCAAAAACATCTCCAAAAAACCAAGGGGAGTTAAATTGGCTGTTCCCACCTGAATTCTGGGTTGGCCAGTGAATGGAGGAAGTACAGGTGTTGCAGAATCTGCGGACTGCCAATCAGGATTAGCAAGCACATGAGGAAGGGTACTATGGGCTCTATGGGCCTGTGTTTTTTAATTCTTGGTGGCTGTGGGATGCTACTTACCGTACCAACTTGAACTGCACTTATGGGACTCGCCATGTCACCAAGTGTTACTGCAGTGCTGGTGTGTCTAAGACCAGGATGTACAAGGCCGCTGGTGCTCATCGGTTCACCAAAAGTTAGAGCGGAACTAGTACTGGCACTCTGTTGCATACGAGAATCATCATGCGATTGTACCATCTCAGCAACCTGGGCACAGGGTCGGGTATGCCTGACCTTAGCAGGGACCTCTTCTCTATCGTCTATCTGTTAGGGTGCTGCTGCTCTCTTCAGGTTCATATACTGAGCTTGATTCTGACTCAATATATCTCTCATCTGTCACGCTCAGTATCCTGTAGGGCTCTTCACCAGTGTACCTCTTGTTGGACATTTTGGCCACTAAATTTACAGGTACTTAGTGCGACTCACAGGTAAAAAAAGCACCTGGCTGTCAAACACAGTTTGAGCCGCTACAAATATAATATACCTGCTAATGGTAGCAGAGATCCAGCCTGATCTTGCTAATGCTGCACTTTTGTGTACTGTGTATCAGAAGTGACAGTGATCTACTTCTATTGCACTTGTTGGGAGGGGGGCAGAGAGTCTAAAAGCAGGTGCTGGCAGGTGTTGGGGCTGACCCTGCTAACAATGCATTTTTTGGGACATTATACTATTGGGGGCGCTAGTATAATTCTGATCTGATCAAAGAGTGATCAGACACTATACTAGTAATAGGTTTATAGTGTGTGTGTGTGTGTGTGTGTGTGAGTGTAACTGGCAATCAAAGGGTTAAATGTAACAATGAATATGTGGCGGGCAATCTGACGCTATCTGGGATTGATGCTAACTGACGCTAACGCTATTTGGCATCACCCGTGACACTAATACAGTGATCAGAAAAAAGTCTGTACACTGTACTAATGATACTGTGGCAGGGCAGTGAAAGGGTTAACTGGGGGGGGGGGGCAATCAGGGGAATAAATGTGCCTAACTAGGATTTTGTGTGACTGTTTGCTGCTTTTACTCACTGTGTGATGTGATCTCCTCTCATGCTGGAACCGAAAAGGGCTCCAAGAGAGAAGATCACATAGTTTCCTGTGCCTGTGTTTTGTAAACACAGACACATGCTGATCTGTGATTTGTCAGAACCGATCAGCAGGTCCAGGCTAAAAACCATTGGCCTGGACCTGAAAACTGATCAGTGCTGGATCAAACTACAGCCCCACTGGGCCAGCGGGCATGCGCCCCCTGCCCCGAAGCACAGATCACGTACCTATTACCAGTGCAGCAGAGCAGCATTGCCATTGTATATGAAAGGTTATAAAGTCGGCAAGCGGTTAAATAACAAAGGGGCGGGGTCACCTGCTGATGTCACTGGATGGCCGTGCCCCTTGTGACGTCATCAGCCCGGCGTGCTCCTGGCCACCGCCAACAGCCCAAACTTGGCCAGACAAACTATTTCCCTCACTATTTCCCTCACTAACCAGTGAGGCCACTGGATGCATGGTATAAACTGTATGTAGCTGTGGCTACATACAACATACCACACTGTGTTCTGGGTGCAAGCTGATGTATTCTTTCAATGAATGCAAAGCTTCCTCTGATTGGTGTCAGAGAGGTGGGCTGTTGATTTCACAACCTCTGACTCTGATTGTACACAGCCGATCAGCAGGTTTCAGCTGTGATTTATTGGCTGGGACTTGCTGACAAGCCCCCTCTGTGTGCATACACAGTGGGTACGGGGCAGGGGGCATTTATGCATGCACCCTAAACCCGGAAGTAGGCATCAACGTACTAGTATGTCGCTTTGTCTACACTGGCCGCTCACATACAGTACATTGCAGGCGGGCAGGCGACAAGTGGCTATTAAAATTGCTGCTCTGCCAGGGCAGGGCCAGGCCCCCCCATGCCATTTGTTTGCCAATCCCTTGCCTAATAGCCTAGGAAACGGCCATGTTTTTACATTCAGCTACCATTGACTCCGGTGGGGTTCAGAAGGGGCACCATTTTCTGGGGACCCACCTCAATGTGAACCTAGGTACATTCCGCTTATTTCTATGGTGTCCACAGCACAGCACTCTATAAAAACTGTTACTGGAAGTCTTCTGTTTTTTTTGCACCAAGCTCAAAAATAAGTCACCCACTGTTCTTGCTGCCAAACAATAAATCCAAAAATAAAATGGTGGCAAGTAGTGGTAAAAATGGAGAACTATCTCTCAAATAAAGGGCTAACTTACAATCTGGCCCAAAACTTTATTATATTTTTAAATCATTTTTTTAAACATTTTTTTTCACAGTGCTTCTGGGGAAGGGGGTGGTATGTGGCAGTGGACAGTGTCAGTAGGGCAGTGGACAGTGTCAGTAGTTTTTTATTTTTATGTATTATTTTTTTTACAATTTCATTTGTTTTAAAAAAATATTCACAATGCTTTTTTTGGGGGGGAGGAGTTAGGGCAGTGGGCAGTATTGATAATGGAGGGGGGAGTGGTAACAGTATTTTTTTTTCAAATTTTTTTTCAAATTTTTTATTTTTTAATATAGTAGGTGAGGTTGAAAAAAGACACAAGTCCATCAAGTAAAACCTATGTGTGTGATTATATGTCAGTATTACATTGTATATCCCTGTATGTTGTGTTTGTTCAGGGGCTTATCTAATAGTTTTTTTAAACTATCAATGCTCCCCGCTGAAACCACCGCCTGTGAAAGGAAATTCCAAATTTTTATGCCGCTCTTACAGTAAAGAACCCTCTAAGCAGGTTAAGGTCAAATCTCATTTCTTCTAATTTTAATGCGTGGCCACGTGTCTTATTAAAACTGCAGAAAAGTTGTGTTCCTATTGGGGGTCACCAGTGTGGTAAATTGAAATCATATCCCCTCTCAAGCATCTCTTCTCCAGAGAGAATAAGTTCAGTGCTAGTAACCTTTCTTCATAACTAATACCCTCCAGTCCCTTTATTAGCTTTGTTGCCCTTCTCTGTACTCGCTCTATTTCCAGTACATCCTTCCTGAGTACTGGTGCCCAGAACTAAACAGCATACTCCAGGTGAGGCCAGACCAGAGTCTTATAGAGTGGGAGAATTACCGCTTTATCTCCTGAGTTAATCCCCCCTTTTAATGCATGCCAATATTCTGTTTGCTTTGTTAGCAGCAGCTTGTCATTGCATGCCATTGCTGAGCCTGTCATCTACTAGGACCCCCAGGTTCTTTTCCATCCTAGATTCCCCAGAGGTTCACCTCCTAGTAGGTAGATTGCATTCATATTTTTGCCACCCAAATGCATTGTTTTAAATTTTTCCACATTAAACCTCATTTACATGTAGTTGCACACCTCAATAATCTCAGATCTTCTTGCAAGGTTTCCACATCCTGCAGAGAAGTTATTGCCCTGCTTAGCTTAGTATTGTCCGCAAATACAGAGATTGAATTGTTTATCCCATACTCCAGGTCATTTATGAACAAATTAAATAGGATTGGTCCCACGACAGAACCCTGGGGGACCCCACTTTCCTCCCCTGACCATTCTGAGTACTCCCCATATGACCCCATTTATCACCCCCCTCTGAACTCGCCATTGTAGCCAGTTTTCAATCCATTTACTCACCCTATGGTCCATGCCTTACTTTGTACAGTAAACGTTTATGGGGAACAGTGTCAAATGCTTTTGCAAAATCCAGATACACCACGTCTACGGCTTTCATTTATCTAGATGGCAGCTCACTTCCTCATAGAAGGTTAATAGACTGGTTTGGCAAGAATGATTCTTCATGAATCCATGCTGATTACTGCTAATGATACTGTTTTCTTTACTAAAATATTGTATATAGTCCCTTATCATCCCCTCCAGGAGCTTACATACTATTGGTGTTAGGCTAACTGGTCTGTAATTCTCAGGGATGTATTTTGGCCCTTTTTTAAATATTGGTGCTACATTGGTACCATTCCCATTAGTAGACTGTCAGTAAAAATTAGGAACAATGGTCTGGAAATTACTTGACTAAGTTCCCTAAGGACCCTGGGGTGCAAGTCATCTGGTCCCGGTGTTAAGTTTTCCAAGTATATCTCTAATTCTGTCCCCATGAGGGTGCTTCCTGTGATTTATCATGAGAATAAACACTGCAGTTTTTGTTACTGAAGCCCCCCCCCCCCCCCCCCGTTTGCCTTTGTGAGGTTTGAGGAGAAGAATAAATTCAATACCTTCACCATCTCCCCATCCTTTGTTACCAGATTTCCTTCCTCATTCTTTATGGGGCCAATGTGGCCTGTCCTCCCTTATTATATATGTTTATATAGCTAAAGAATTTCTTGGGATTTTTTTTTCTCTCCTCCGCTATGTGTCTTTCGTGTTCTATCTTAGCAGCCCTAATTGCACCCTTACATTTCTTGTTGCATTCTTTGTAAAGTCTGAATGCTGATGATGATTCCTCAGCCTTGTATTTTTTGAAAGCCTTCTCCTTTGCTTTTATATGCAGTTAAGCCATCCAGGATTTTTGTTCGCTCTTTTAAATTTATTTCCCAATGGGATGCACTGGCTCATGCTCTTATTTAATATGCTCTTAAAGCAAACCCATCTCTCCTCCGTGTTCTTTGTTCCTAAGATTCTATCCAAATTTATATCTTCTAGCAAGGTTTGTAGTTTAGGGAAGTTGGCTCTTTTGAAATTCAGTGTCTTTGTATTCCCCTTATGTTTACTATTTATGTGATTTGTGAAGCCAATTGACCTGTGATTGCTGTTACCTAAATTTCCCTGTATTTCCACATTCGTGATCAGGTCTCTATTGTTGGTAATCAGTAGGTCTAGTAACACTTTGTTTCTAGTTGGTGCGTCTATTATTATTACACAGGATTTATATAGCGCCAACAGTTTACGCAGCGTCTACCACCTGACCCATGAAATTGTCCTGCAAGACATTTAGGAACTGGCGAGCCTTAGATCGATGCGCGGTTCCTTCTGCCGAGTCTGGATAATTAAAATCGCCCATTATGATGACACTTCCCATCCTTGCTGCTAATTGAAATTGTGATAGGAGGTCCGTCTCCCCCTCCTCCCTCAGGTTAGGGGGCATATAGCATACTCCCAGTATCATTTTCCCCTTAGTTTCATCCCTTTGGAACTCTACCCATAAGGATTCCACTTCCTCCCTAGCTTCCTTAATGATGTCATCTCTCACATTCACTTGTACATTATTCTTGATAACAGGCATACTCCTGCCCCTTTTTTACCCTCTCTATCCCTGCGATAAAGGGAATACCCTTGAATGGTTGCCAGACAATCATGAGAGCTGTTGAACCAAGAAATTCCCACAAAATCAAAATCCTCCTCGTACAACAGTATCTCTGGTTCTCCCATCTTGTCGGGCAGGCTCCTGGCATTGGTGAACATGCCACGTAGTTTAGACCGGCCACATACTGTCCTCTTATTGGGTGTTCCCAGATTGCTAATATGACTTGTTATGCCGCGTACACACAACCGGACTTTCTGGCAGAAAAGGTCAGACGGAATCACTCCGTTGGATATTCCGATCGTGTGTGGGGTGATCCGATCGTCTTTAAAAAAAAAATTCCCACAGACTTAGAAATAGAACATGTTTCATATCTTTCCGACGGAATCAATTCCTATCGGGAAAACCGTTCGTCTGTGTGCTGGTCCGATGGACCAAATACAATGCAAGGGCAGCTATTGGCTATTGAACTGCCTTTTCTAGTCCCGTCGTACGTCATCACGTTCAATAACGAACAGACTTTAGTTTGTTCGTGTGTGGGCAAGTCCGTTCGTAAAGCTTCATGTTCATTTCAAAATGTTGCAGATTCCGATCCATTTATTTTCAGCAATGGCGTCGGGGATGGTGGTTCAGGGTTTTTTTTTTCTTTTTTTTTTTTTCATTTTTCTTTTTTTTTTTCTATTTTTTTTTTTTTCTTTTTTTTCTCTTTCTTTTTTTTCTTTATTTCATTTTTCTTTTTCTTTTTTTTTTCTTGTTTTTTTTTTTTTTTTTTTTTTTCTATTCTTCTTTTTCTTTTTTTTCTTTTTTTCTTTATTTTTCTTTTCTTTTTTTTTTTTTTCTTTTTTTCTTTTTTTTTTTTTTTTTTATTTTTTTTTTTTCTATTTCTTCTTTTTTCTATTCTTTTTTCTTTTTTTTTCTTTTTTTCTAATTCTTTTTTTTTTTTTTTATTTTTTTTTTTTTTTTTTTTTCTTTTTTTTTTTTTTTTTCTTTCTTGGTAAATTTTTTTTTTTTTTTTTTTTCTCTTTTTTTTTTTTTTTTTCTTTTTTTTTTTCTTTCTTTTTTTTTTTTCTTTTTTCTTTTTTTTTTTTCTTTCTATTTTTCTTTTTTGAGTTCTTTTTTTTTATTCTTTTTTCTTTTTTTTTTTTTTTTTTTTCTTTTTTTTCTTTTTTTTTCTTTCTTTTTCTAATTCGCTGTTCTGGTCATTTTAGGGCTAGGCCATATCTTCTTAACGTTCTAACAACATAAAGCTCCTGTTCGACTCGGTCAAAAGACTTCTGGGGCATCTGTCGACAGAAGAGAAGACTTGGGGCCTTTCTTCTTTTTCTCTGTAGTAGAAGCAGAGCAGGGTTCTCACCCCGTTTGTTCTTAACTTTCTCTGCCAGGTACCAAAGCCTGCGTGATCAGAGTGTGGACCAGTTTGTTTATTAGAATTTTCAACCTGTCTGCTAGTATCTTTGAATACAGTTTCGTATCCGCGTTCATGAGTGCAATTGGTCGGTAATTGTCACATTTTGTCCCATCTTTGCCATCCTTTTTGATTACCGTTATAGAGGCCATTAAAGCTTCCTTACTCATTTCGAAATCTACACTAAGCCCGTTAAAATAAGCACACAGTTTAGGAATCAAGATATCTTGGAATTTTTTATAGTAATAAGTTGTAAAACCATCGGGTCCCGGACTTTTCCCTGATTTAGTCCCCTTTAGAGCTCTGGTTATCTCGGCTTCTGTTATCTTCCCTTCTAATATCTCTCTTTCACTGTCAGCAATTTTTGTTAGAACCGCCCTGCTTAAGAAATTAAGATTTATTGCTTCCATAATATCTTTCCCTTGCGAGCAGATGAAAAGTCCGATTAGTATCATATTCCATAAGTCGTTTAAGCTCCTCTCTTTTTATTACTAAATCTTGGGGTCTCTTCCCATCGTGGGTTGAGTCTCTTTTGTGTTGTTGTTCCAATCGGTGTATTTCTGCAATTATATCTTTAGTTTTTTGGGGGTTTTTTGTTTTTTTTTTTTGTCAACACTCTTATGTAGGCCTTATGAGCCTCCCACAAGGTTGCCTCGAGATTCCCTCTATATCGTTTCTTATAAAATATTCATTTGATTTTGTTTTCCTCTTCTCCTCCCTGAATAATACTTTCGTTTAGCCGCCACCGTTGGAATTTCATTTGAGGTTCCCCCGTCTGTATTTCTAACATCACCGGGGCATGGTCTGAGAGTGAAATTATTCCTATTCTAGTATCTACTATTCTGTCTAGTGTATTATGCTCCAAAAAAATGTAGTCTATCCTAGAGTACGTCCCGTGTACAGGGGGGAAGAATGAGTAGTCTTTATCTTGTGGGTGTTTGACTTCTCCAAGCATCTATCATTGGGATGTGTACAGTTTTTGTTTTATTTTTTTTTAATTGTACATTGCTAATCCCCTGCACACGGGACGTACTGTCGTTCGGGGGGTCAAGGCAGAAATTTAAATCTCCCATCAATATTAGAGTTCCACTTTTAAAATCCATTAATTTACTCAGTATCTTTCCTAGGTATGTTCCAGGGTTAGTATTGGGAGAATAGATGTTCGCGAGGGTATATTCTGCGTCTCCCACTTTCCCTTTCAGGAAGAGGAACCTTCCCTCGGGGTCAGTTACTCTGTCTAGTAATTCAAACCGTATTTTCCTTGAAAAACCGATTGCTACCCCCCTAGCTCTTTTTATAATAGTGTCCCCATAATACCATTTAGGGAAGTCCCTTGAATATAATTTTGTCTTTGAGTCTATGGCTATATGTGTCTCCTGTAGAAAGACGACTTCTGCTCTATATTGTTTGAGCTCTTTCATGATTTTATGCCGTTTCTTGGGAGTGTTTAGCCCCTTGACATTGTATGATAAAAAAATTATGTTTTCTGTCATAGTAGATTTAGGGATAATTTACTTGTCATTTTGCTGATCTCTTGATGTTCTATTCTTTGGTCAAGTCCTGTGGTCCCTCCCTTCCCGCCCTCCTCCCCCTCCTCTCCCCCCGCCCGGCCCCCCACTCCCTCCCTCCTCCTCCCACCCCCTCTAAACTCCTCCCTCTGCCCCATCCCCCCCCGCCCCATCCCCCTCCCCCCCTCCCCCCTCCCCCCAGCCCCCATTGTGGCCCTAACTCGGCCCTCGACCCAATAATGGTCCTAGTTTCCTTGGCCATCTCGAGTCGCATTTTCGAGGAAAGCCCGTATGATCACCCGTCCCCTCCCCCCAACCCCCGGCCCGTCATGTCCGGGCCGGGGGAGGGGGGGGTGCGGCAGGGACAGTTCTCCCCCCTTCCCCTCAACCCCTATCCATCGGACCACCCCGGGAGCTCAGGGATCTGATTATCTAGTTTTTTACAGAATTCTTCCAAGATCTTCTGGGAATGTCAGTCTGGCCGTGACCCCATCTCCAAAGCCCACCAGGCAGGCAGGGAATCTCCAGTTATATCGAATATTTTTGTTTTTCAAGCTTACTAGCAATGGTTTCAAATGTCTTCTCCTAGTGAGAGTCTCCGGGGCGAGGTCCATAAACACCTGTATCTCCCGACCTTCAAATTGTAACGGAGTCAGGCCCTTATTTTGTCCAAATCTCCGCTTTATATTCGTATAAATTAAAACGTGCGATTATATCTCTGGGTCGTTCTAAATTCGTCTCATTGATTTTCCCAATCCTGTGTACTCTATCAATTCTGGGGAAGTCCCCTTCTCCCTTTCCAAGTAGGGGCCGAATATTTTTTGAATAGTGTTCTTCTGGTCCTCTCCCTGGTCTCGGGCACTGCTCTGATCCTTAAATTCTGCCTCCGATTGCGATTTTCTTGGTCTTCTATTTTATATTGCAGACCCCGCTGATGAAGATGTATTTGTTTAATCTGTTCTTTGAGTTGATCGACTTCTTGAGTCAATTTTTCATTTTTTTCCTCGGCCACTTCCACTCTGCTTAGCAAATGTCCCAAATCTGTCCTCAGCATTCCAATATCTGCTTTTATCGCATTTTCCAATCGTTCTAGCATTCCCATCATTTCTCGTTTAGAGGGTAGGTGGTCTTCTGATTAGGATCCTCCATATTACTAACTTCCCAGTTCACTTTCGGAATTTAAATCTTCCCTTAGAACTTCTGGGGTTCCTCTGGTTTTTTGTCCTTTTGTAATTCCCTTCCTTATTTTTGTGTTTCTTAAGTTGCTGGGTGGGCTTGTCCCTCGAGGTCCTTCGGGTCTTGACGCCCTGTGTCATATACTGTTTTGATTGAAATCTGTCTGAAGTTCTTCTCTATTTTGCGGGTTTTTGGTTGGCCCGCCTTTTGTTGTTTCATTAGTTGACTTGCACATGTTGGCCTCTCCCCTTTTTCATTATTCGGTTTTCCCCAGCTTTCTTGTCCTCAGCCCTACTGAGATAATATTGTCGGGGTTTCTTCCTAAATTCCTCTCCTCCTCCTATTTGATGCTTCCCTGATAATCAGGGTATTGTATAGTGCGTTCGGCTCAGTTATTTTGTCCCTTCCTCCCCTACATCAGTCTAAGCACTGGCAATTCTGCTATGATGATACTGGGAACTGGGGGCTTCCGTTTGATCGAATAGGATCTCCTGGTAGTCTCCCTTGTCACCTTTCATTTAGGCCGCACGGGGGTATCTTCTTTGTGAGGGCACGGATTCCATTTGGTCCACAGATTAAGTGTCCGATTGAATGTCGGGGGTCAATGCCCTCCGCTGGGGGATTTATCTTCCCTTAGATCCGTGTATCTCAAAAGGGCTCATGGGGAGATGCGGGCATACCCAGGGGTGATATAAGTATCTCACTGGCCGTATCTCCAAACAGAAAGGTCCAAGGGAAAAAGATCAGGCAGTAGCAACAGAAAGGATAACGGAAAAAAAGCTTTACTTGTTAAACCGCGATCTCTTCCTATTGGGGGGGTTTTTTTTTGTTTTTTTTTTATGGCCTCAATCGGCCGTTTCCAACGCTTATATATAGGCAATACTCCATATGGCAGGTGTTTTAAATTGTATTGGGTTTACCTTCATGATCCATCCTGTACCAGTGTCATTTATGGCCTTGTATCCTAGTAGCTAAGTATCGCCTTATTTATCCCCTTATATCCTCTGTATCCCATGCTGTTGTACCTCAGTAGTTCTGCTTTTCTCATATATCCCCACCTTTTCTGACAGAAAGTCCGGTCGTGTGTACGCGGCATTAGTTGTTACTATACTTACCTTGGGTTTGTTTGCTTTAGTCAACCTACCACTAATGCCCCCAATGCTACCCTCTGGAATATGTTCCGCGCTGACTATCTCTACCTCTGAACCCTCCCCTGTCTCCTAGTTTAAGAGCCCCTCTAACTTTTTGGCCATCTTCACTCCCAGCAGATTTGCACCCTCCTCATTTAGGGGCAGTCTGTCCCTTCTATAGAACCGGTGACAGACTGAGAAGTCGGTCCAGTTCTCCAGGAACCCAAACCCTATTCTATTGTATTTTTTTATCAGCCCTGTTGGTGGGCTTTGGTGAGATATCAGGGGTCTAAACAAACCCATAACATCTCCCCTTTGAGACAGAGAGAGGGACTAAGGACAGAGATTACCCAGTCCCTTTCTCAGCACTGAAGATGATTAGACAGGAGACAGCGGCCCCTGTCAATTCAGTAACTGAAGCAGAGTTAACACAGTTTACTCTGCTCAGTTTTCACAGGACACAGGAGTGATCAGTAGCGATTGCTCACTGTCCAGTTTAGAAAAGGAAGGGGCTGTTAAATGACATATATATCGGCCCCTTTCTCCGCTCTGCATCCTGACAGTTCCCCCCCCCCCCCCCCCGCAGCCGGTGGGAGAGGAGAGGAGGGAAGCAGCTGTGGGGGACGAGGGGGGGCGGAGGAGGAGGTCACAGAGGGGGGCCAGAGAAGGAGGACAGGCGGCCGGAGGAGGACACAGGAAACAGCCGGGAATGATTGGTGCAGCGGGAGGGACAGCTGTGAACACTAATCTCCCTGTATAGCATTTTAGCCGACACCTGCAGGAGGAAGAGGAGGAAAAGTAACTGTCAGCTAAAAAGCTATACAGGGAGATTGGTGTTCACAGCTGTCCCTCCTGCCGCACCGATCATTCCCCACTGTAAACCAGGAGACCATCCAGGATCGGCCCTACAGCTGGGATATCCCAAGTGCCTTGTGGGTGTCTGGGGGCTGCAGCCAAAATACGGGTGACTTGGGATGTCTGGAAACCGGCCCACTGAGCCATCGGCCCACCCGGGAAACTCCTAATAGTCCCGTTGGCCAGTACTTGCCTGGATGTCTTTGAGCTTTGGTTCACCTGTAGCAGTTATAAAAACTATAATTCTAAGAAGCTTTGAATGTTGACTGTTACTAGTTACATGGAAAGCTGACTCACTTTCCACCAGTGCTCACTGACGTCTATCACAGATCATATTTGCACATTCTGGCTTAAAATGGAAACAGATGGGGTGCTAACATACAGCTGTGATATTTGTGTTTACATTGACAACTGCAAACTGTGATTTTGTACTTGCCACTGCCAGTCCAGTCTTGAAAACATATGTTATATGTAAGCCAAGAACAGCAAATTCTGGATCCGATAGTCTGTTACATGTGTATAATATGTAGAACAGCACAGTTAGTAGAGTGAATATCCAGACACTGAATTATTCTCTTTTGTGGTGCTTTAATTTTTTTGTTTAATCATTTTCTGCCTTTGCAGTCATTTGGATTAATAAGTCAACAGTAATATCGACTTAGCTCTAGAATTCCTTACAGTTGGCTATTTTTGGTACGATTACTATACTTGACTTGTCTAAAACTTGTATGGCTTAATTTTTGACCAAAGTTTAGTTTGTGGATTGTCAGGGGTAAATGTGGTCAAGCAATTCTTGAACACAGTGTCAGATAACATCCTTATGTAAATTTTCAGATGAACTAATCTACTTCTCCTAGTCTGCCAGATTATCAAAAAAACACTGCACATCTATGCTCGGTGGTCCATTTTTATTGAGTCTTAAGGTTCCTGGTTTGAAGTGGGCTGTTTGTTTTGGGGCTCTCACTGTCCACATGTCTACTCCAGTGGTGTATATTTGGGAGCGGGGTGAATCTTCAGCTCCCTGGGTATTGCAGGCTGGATCTATAGTGGGTATAGAAAAGAATAACCCCTCCTTTTAAAAAAATCACATTTTGTTGCTTTGCAGCCTGAAACGAAGACAACACAGTTTTTGTTATATCCAGCTGTATTTACTCAACTTATAACATCCAAGTGAAAGCTATAACACCAACATGTCAGAAACACAAATTCAAAAACAGAATCACTGAGTTGGAAAAAGGATCACCCCCTTGTATCAGTATTATGTTGTACCACCTTTTGTTTTAATTACAGCCTTTAGTCTGTTGGGATATGTCTCTACTAACTTTGCACATCTAGGCTTTGCAATATTTTCCCACTCTTATTTGCAGAACTGCTCAAGTTAAATTTGATGGTGAGCATTTGTGGACTGCAGTCTTTAAGTCATTTCACAGATTTCCAATGGGTTTTAAGTCTGGGCTCTGACTAGGCCATGCAAGGACATTATTCTTTTTCTCCTTCAACCACTGTGTGGTCATTTATGCTGTGTGCTTTGGGTCATTGTCAGGTTGGAAGTAAATCTTCTTCCCATTGACAACTTTCTGCATGTGGCCTTTCCTGAGGAGTGGCTTTTTTCTTGCAACACTCCTATACAAGCCACATTTGTGAAGAATTTATGATATTATTGTCACATACACACAATGATCACTCTTTGTCATAAATTCCTGCAACTGCTTCAGAGTTGCTGTAAGCCTCTTGGTAGCCTCTCTGACCAGTAGAAAAAGAAAAGGTTCTCCCTGTGTGGTGGGGTTTTTAGGCAGCGATAGGTCTGATACAAGTTATCAAACCGGTAGGTTTAGTGAGAGACCAATGCCATCCAGATCAAATTTTAGGGTGAGCAGCTACCCATAGCTCCTTATCGTGTCAATACTTTTCTTTTTTTGCCTCTCTGACCAGTTTCCTCCTGGCTCTTTCATCCACTTTAGAGTGACATTCTGATTCAGGAAGGGTCTGTGTTGTACCAAACACCTTCCACTTCTTAAAAATAGACTTCACTGTGCTTCTAGGCATTGATAAAGCTTTGAAATTTGTTTGTATCCATCTGCAGACTTGTGCCTATCCACAACTTTATCCCGGACATCTTTTGACAGTGCCTTGCCACTCATAATTGATTGTCTGCTTCAGTTGCACTACCAGGGACTGAAATGCTCCAGGAAAGCTCTTTTTATGCTGAGCTAATCAAAATGACCACAGCTGATCACAGTTAAAAAGTCAATTGGCTTTGTGTGCCTTTGAGAAGGTGATTAGCTGCACCTGATTTTTTTTCTGACAGGTTGGTGTCATATCTTTTATTATCGATTATTTTCTATACACTCTGTAAATTTATCTACTCATGTGGATGTGCAAAGGTTGTATTGATGAATGCAGATTGCAGATTGCAGCTTGTTGGATGCTAAAAGCATGTACATAGAGAAATTAGTCTCAAGCATGAAGTATTCTTATTGAGCAAAGAAAAGTATGCAGAAGTGCACCGCCAGTTTACTAGTTGTATCTAAATTCTCAAGCAACTTTACAAGCCTTTTGCTTTTACTGTTGGGTTTGCTCTTTTCAAATTGGGCAGTAGGAATCCTTACAAAATTTGCATTAAAAATTGCGTGGAAGATATTCATGGAGATTGGAGTAGTGGGGGTTGCTATATCTAGAAATGAGTTGCGGAATATGTTTTATAATTTTGGTTTTGATGGTGCAAATAAGTTCATGTGTTATTAAAGTGGGGGTTATGGAAGGGTGTTGGGTAAATATGTTATCCTATGTTCTGTCCTATGCATGAATTTATATTGAGGGATAGTAATTATGTAAATAAAATGTAGCAAGCACTGTTTTGTTTTTATGTGGGGGGATGAAAAATAAAATAAAACTTAAAAGGTTGCTTGCTGTGCATATTTTTTGTGCTTTAATGGAGTAGCAAAAAATGACAGTAGGGCAGAGAATGATAATGCAATTTTAAATGGTAAACATGAGCCAACAAAGAGTCAACACTTAGCGGTTGGCGATATAAACAGTGGCAGGGTGCATTTTGGACAAGGGAGAGGGCCGCATAGTAAATGTAAATGTTATTTTTTATGTGACCCTCAACAACCCCCTGAAACTCACCCATGTACCACTCACTTAGGGGTCCATGGCCCCCAGGTTAAGAACCCCTGCTCTAGGCATATACAATATCTCACAAAAGTGAGTACACTACTCACATTTTTGTAAATATTTTATTATATCTTTTCATGTGACAACACTGAAGAAATTACACTTTGCTACAATGTAAAGTAGTGAGTGTACAGCTTGTATAACAGTGTACATTTGCTGTCCCCTCAAAATAACTCAACACACACAGCCATTAATGTCTAAACCACTGGCAACAAAAGTGAGTAGCGTTATAGCTATACACATAGCGCCCTATAACTTTATCTATCATCATACTTAATGCAACATTTTTTTCTATATCAATGGGTTAATAAAGAGACAATACAGTGTAAAGAATGTACTTTATTATTGCTTCAAAAGTCAGTAGTATTCTACAGGAAACCTTACTATAATTTGAGGGCCAGCTCAATATATATATACAGTATCTCACAAAAGTGAGTACACCCCTCACATTTTTTGTAATTATTTTATTATATCTTTTTATGTGACAACACTGAAGAAATTACACTTTGCTACAATGTAAAACAGTGAGTGTACAGCTTGTATAACAGTGTGCTGCCCCCTCAAAATAACACACAGCCATTAATGTCTCAACCGCTGGCAACAAAAGTGAGTACCCCTAAGTGAAAATGTCCAAATTGGGCCCAAAGTGTCAATATTTTGTGTGGCCACCATTCATTTCCAGCACTTCCTTAACCCTCTTGGGCATGGAGTTCACTAGAGCTTCACAGGTTGCCACTGGAGTCCTCTTCCACTCCTTCATGACGACATCATGGAGCTGGTGGATGTTAGAAACTTTACGCTCCTCCACCTTGAGGATGCCCCACAGACGCTCAATAGGGTTTAGGTCTGGAGACATGCTTGGCCAGTCCATCACCTTTACCCTCTTTAACAAGGCAGTGGTCATCTTGGAGGTGTGTTTGGGGTCGTTACCATGTTGGAATACTGCCCTGTAGCCCAGTCTCCGAAGGGAGGGGATCATGCTCGGCTTCAGTATGTCACAGTGCATGTTGGCATTTATGGTTCCCTCAATGAACTGTAGCTCCCCAGTGCTGGCAGCACTCATGCAGCCCCACACCATGACACTTCCGCCACCATGCTTGACTGTAGGCAAGACACACTTGTCTTTGTACTCCTCACCTGGTTGCTGCCACACACGCTTGACACCATCTGAACCAAATAAAGTTTATCTTGGTCTCATCAGATCACAGGACATGGTTCACAGTAATCCATGCCCTTAGTCTGCTTGTCTTCAGCAAACTCTTTGCGGGCCTTCTTGTGCATCATCTTTAGAAGAGGCTTTCTTCTGGGACAACAGCCATGCAGACCAATTTGATGCAGTGTGCGGTGTATGGTCTGGCAACTGACAGGCTGATCCCCCCCCCGCCCCTTCAAAGTCTGCAGCAATGCTGGCAGCACTCATACCTCTATTTACCAAAGACAACCCCTGAATATGACGCTGAGCATGTGCACTCAACTTCTTTGGTTGACCATGGCGAGGCCTGTTCTGAGTGGAGCCTATCCTGTTAAACTGATGTATGGTCTTGGCCACCATGCTACAGCTCAGTTTCAGGGTCTTGGAAATCTTCTTATAGCCTAGGCCATCCTTATGTAGAGCAGCAACTCTTTTTTTTCAGATCCTCAGAGAGTTCTATGCCATGAAGTGCCATCGAAAAGGATAGTGCCTCAAAATTGGTGATAAGGCAATATTAAAAGTCCAGGTAAAACACAAATCATAAAAGACAGGCGTTTGTCCCTTTAAAATATTGCAGCAGCGCTAAAATACAGTCCTTTTATGTTAAGAAAGTTCATTAAAAAGCATGGTGACCCAAAATAAAGTTCATGATGGTGCAGTGAGCCCCAACTCGCAAAGATAGAGTGATACACCTTCCACCGGATATCCAATTTTCACTGCGTGCAGTACACACTCCCCTTTGGGGATGCACTCACCAGAAATATGATAAAAATGGGCATTTCAATCATAAGCCATAGGACACTGCTATCTCCTCAGCACGGTCACCTCTTCACCTTCTGCAAGCATTAGAAAGGATCCACTCCAACCCAGCATACACATATGAAGAGAATAATGGTGCAGATAGCGTAGTACAGTTTGGCAAAAATAAACTTTATTGTAATATCCAATACCCCCTTATTAAAATCTGCGTACCCAAAAGCAAATAATAATCAGCTTTGTAATCAAAAATGCACTCTGCCTGTCAGTCCCGTCCGTCCGCCGGAAATCGGGCTCCAAAGCGATGTGTAGAGCGGTGTCTGCCTCTACTTCCTGGTCGCTTGGTGGCTGGAGCGCACACTGGAACGCATGCGTCACTTCCTGCGAGGTCACGACCCTGACGCGTTTCGTCACTTCCGGACGTCGTCTGAGGGTGTTGAACTTCCAGTGACCAGTTTGAGAGAGTGAGAGAGATAACATTAAATTTAACACATCTGCTCCCCATTCACACCTGAGACCTTGTAACACTAATGAGTCAGATGACACCGGGGAAGAAAAATTGTTAATTGGGCCCAATTTGGAAATTTTCACTTAGGGGTGTACTCACTTTTGTTGCCAGCGGTTTAGACATTAATGGCGGTTTGTTGAGTTATATTGAGGGGATAGCAAATTTACACTGTTATACAAGCTGTGCACTTACTACTTTGCATTGTAGCAAAGTGTAATTTCTTTAGTGTTGTCACATGAAAAGTTCTAAAAAAATATTTACAAAAATGTGAGGGGTGTACTCACTTTTGTGAGATACTGTATATATATATATATATATATATATACAGTGGTGTGAAAAAGTGTTTGCCCCCTTCCTCATTTCCTGTTCCTTTGCATGTTTGTCACACTTAAGTGTTTCGGAACATCCAACCAATTTAAACAATAGTCAAGGACAACACAAGTAAACACAAAATGCAATTTGTAAATGAAGGTGTTTATTATTAAAGGTGAAAAAAATCCAAACCATCATGGCCCTGTGTGAAAAAGTGATTGCCCCCTAAACCTAATAACTGGTTGGGCCACCCTTAGCAGCAACAACTGCAACCAAGCGTTTGCGATAACGTGCAATGAGGCTTTTACAGCGTCCTGGAGGAATTTTGGCCCACTCATCTTTGCAGAATTGTCCTAATTCAGTTACATTAGAGGGTTTTCGAGCATGAACGGCCTTTTTTAAGGTCATACCACAACATCTCAATAGGATTCAGGTCTGGACTTTGGCTAGGCCACTCCAAAGTCTTCATTTTGTTTTTCTTCAGCCATTCGGTGGTGGACTTGCTGGTGTGTTTAGGATCATTGTCCTGCTGCAGAACCCAAGTTCGTTTCAGCTTGAGTACACGAACAGATGGTCGGACATTCTCCTTCAGGATCTCTTGGTAGACAGCAGAATTCATAGTTCCTTTTATCACGGCAAGTCTTCCAGGTCCTGAAGCAGCAAAACAGCCCCAGACCATCACACTACCACCACCATATTTTACTGTTGGTATAATGTTCTTTTTCTGAAATGCAGTGTTCCTTCTACGCCAGATATACTTGGACACACACCTTCCAAAGAGTTCCACTTTTGTCTCATCGGTCCACAGAATGTTGTCCCAAAAGTCTTGGGGATCATCAAGATGTGTTGTGGAGAAATTGAGACGAGCTTTGATGTTCTTTTTGCTCAGCAGTGGTTTTCTCCTTGGAACTCTGCCATGCAGGCCATTTTTGCCCAGTCTTTTCCTGATGGTGGAGGCATGGACGCTGACCTTAACTGAGGCAAGTGAGGCCTGCAGTTCCTTGGACGTTGTTGTGGGGTCTTTTGTGACCTCTTGGATGAGTCGTCGCTGCGCTCTTGGGGTAATTTTGGGCGGCCGGCCACTCCTGGGAAGGTTCACCACTGTTCCATGTCTTCGCCATTTGTGGATAATGGCTCTCACTGTGGTTCGCTGGATTCCCAAAGCTTTGGAAATGGCTTTATAACCCTTTCCAGACTGATAGATCTCAATTACTTTCTTTCTCAATTGTTCCTGAATTTCTTTGGGTCTCGGCATGATGTGTAGCTTTTAAGGATCTTCTGGTGGACCTTACTGTGTCAAGCAGCTCCTATTTAAGTGATGCCTTGATTGTGAACAGGTGTGGCAATAATCAGGCCTGGGTGTGGCTAGAGAAATTGAACTCAGGTGTGGACAACCACAGTTATAGTATGTTTTAACAAGGGGTCAATCACTTTTTCACACAGGGCCATGATGGTTTGGATTTTTTTTCACCTTTAATAATAAACACCTTCATTTACAAATTGCATTTTGTGTTTACTTGTGTTGTCCTTGACTATTGTTTAAATTGGTTTGATGTTCCGAAACACTTAAGTGTGACAAACATGCAAAGGAACAGGAAATGAGGAAGGGGGCAAACACTTTTTCACACCACTGTATATATTATATATATTTATATATATATATATGTATATATATATATATATATATATATATATATATATTATATATATATATATATATATATGTATTTATATAGTCATAGGATCAGAGGGGAAAAATGTGCTTTATTCAGCATGAAACCAGAAAAACAACAAAAAAAATGACAGGTTTGTCTTTAAATACAGTTCCCAAACACACAGGTAAACTTCCGTTCAGCGGTACACAGGCTTATAGGGATAACTTTCAATGCTCTAGATAAAGTCTCTTTTACAGGCCAGCTCACCCAGCAGGTCACAGTCCACTCGTGGAGCCTTCCAGACAGCATACATGTCTCTTCCTTACTGAATTTTGTAATTTTTGAATAAAGTTGTTTTGAGTATACCGCTGACTGTTCCCACTCCTCTTTTGAGGTATGGACCTCTTTTGGGACTTTCCTGGTCCCTAAACCCCCTCTTTTTTCAGTGATGCCCAGGTCCTATTGGTGAAGCCCACCCAAGATTGGGTGAGTTGGTACCAGTGGCGGAACTACTGCCATAGCGAAACACGTGGGCGCTATTGGGCCTGCAGCAGAGTGGGGCCTGGTGAGGACAGGCGGCTCCGTGGGTGAGAGCGGGCGGCTCCGCGGGTCCGCGGGTGAGAGCGTGGGTGGCTCCGAGGGCTGTCAGGCACCTCAGTTGGTAAGACAGCTGGGCAGCTCATGGGTGAGTGGGCTGGCCAATCAGGGAGCTGGCAGGTGGGGGAGCGTAGAGATGACATCATCTCTCACCACCCAGCCACCACCCTGCATCTCTGCAGTGCAGTTCCTCCCTCACTGTGCAGAGAGATGACATTATCTCTCTGCTGTCTGACTGATAATCTGCTGCCTGACTCTGGGACACAGCAGGAAAGTGACACAGCAAGTGACAATCCATAACGTGTGGCAGGCGACGTGGCAAGTGACAATACATGATGTGGCAAGTGAAAATCTGTAATGTGTGGCAGGTGATGTGGCAAGTGACAATCCGTGACGTGGCAAGTGATAATCTGTAACGCGTGGCAGGCGACATGGCAAGTGACAATCCGTGACTTGGCAAGTGAAAATCCATAATGTGTGGCAGGTGACGTGGCAAGTGACAATCCGTGACGTGGCAAGTTACAATCCGTAACTTGTGACAGGTGACGTGGCAAGTGACAATCTATAATGTGTGGCAGGTGACGTGGCAAGTGACAATCTGGGACATGGCAAGTGACAATCCGTAATGTGTGGCAGGTGACGTGGCAAGTGACAATCCGTAACGTGTGGCAAGTGACAAGCCGGGACGTGGAAAGTGACAATCTGTAATGTGTGGCAGGGGACGGGGCAAGTGACAATCTGTGACGTGGCAAGTGACAATCCGTAACGCGTGGCAGGCGACATGGCAAGTGACAATCCATAATGTGTGGCAAGTGACAATCCGGGACGTGGCAAATGACAATCCGTAATGTGTGGCAAGTGACAATCCGGGACATGGCAAGTGACAATCTGTAATGTGTGGCAGGTGACGTGGCAAGTGACAATCTGGGTGGTGGCAAGTGACAATCCGTAGTGTGTGGCAGGTGACGTGGCAAGTGACAATCCGGGACGTGGCAAGTGGACAATCGGCAACATGTGGCAGGTGACGTGGCAGGTGACATTCCACAATGTGTGACAAGTGACAATCTGCATCTGGTGGCAGGCGACATGGCAAGTGGACAATCCGCAACATGTGGCAGGTGATGTGGCAAGTGACATTCCGTGACAAGTTGCATCTGGTGGCAGGTGACGGTGGCAAGTGACATGCTCAGGTTTCCCACTGATTCTGCATTGTGGTGAGTTGAACTATTTCATTTTATATAACAGAATATAAATTGGTTAGAAGGAATGGAGGTCAGCAATGTGTGTCCTTCCGGGGCTGCATACAGTATACTGCATACTTTGTTGTTCAAAATTAATATAAGCTGTTGCCTGGGTACTGTGCCACATGGGTGTGGTAATCTGTTGTTCAATGGCATTAGTTACTTTTTTTGTGGGGGGGGCTGTTTTCAGGGGGGGGGCATATAACATTTTGCTATTGGACCCTGTGATTTCTAGTTACGCCCCTGGTTGGTACTTCTTTTCCAGACCCTGACCCGTGGTACAACATCCGTTAGGTCCACATCCATCCATTCCCTCCCCCTCCTCCTTTATGATAGCCAAACAGCTGCACACACCCTCTCAGACCAGCCCATTAATAACCAGGTCTGAAGGGAAAGTACCTGTACTCTTCAGATAACCCTCTCTTACTGCTGCCCCAGGCTGGCTTTCTACAACCCCCCGTTCCAGGCCAGGAATCTGGACACACCAAGCAAAATGCCAATAGACCCAGGAAAGGATATACGCATTATGATGTACCGTCCCGGTCTATGCACCACTACAAACTTTAAATCCTGCAGGGCGAGAAACCACAGGGTGATTCTGGAGTTTTTATCTTTATTTTGGGCCATCCATGTGAGGGGCACATGGTGTGACACTAGCTTGAAGGGTTGGCCCAACAGGTGGTAGCGGAGTGTCTGCAGAGCCCATATTATTGCTAGACTCTCCCTTTCCACAACGGAATTGTTCCTTTCAGCCGGTGTGAGCTTCCCACTCAAGTACACAACAGGGTTCCCATCTCCCCCAACCACCCAGAACTTTAAAGCATCAGTTTGTACCAGAAACTCTTTATGAAAGTCTGGGGCTACTAGTATTAGTTCATGTCAAAAAGCTTGCTTCAAGCGGCAGAACGCTACTTCCACTTCAGAATTCCAGTGAACAACAGTAGAATTTCTTCCTTTTCTGAGATTTGTCAAAGGTGCTGCTATGCTCACAAAGTTGGGAATAAATCTCCTATAATACCCCACAATACCAAGGAAAGAACGCACTTGTTTTTTTTGTGAGTGGATGGGGCCATTTCTGGATGACTTCCACCTTGTTCAGTTGGGGTTTAATCACCCCTCTGCCTACAACATACCTCAAATATCCGGCCTTCTCCAACCCAATCTTGCTTTTTTCAGGGTTAACCATAAACCCTGCCTTTCGGAGTGCACCCAAGACTACCTGGACTCTGTACTGTGACTAATATTTTCGCTTCCGGAAGTTTGTAGTCCCGTGCTGACTCTGGGGCCAAGTCACAGTATGCCTGTTGGGGACCTGCAGTCAGGAAAGGAGCCAGCACATCCATCCAGTCTTTCTCAGGCATTCCTTCTTTTGTTGCAATCTGCTCAAACATCGTAAAGTAGGCTTCAATGCTATCTATGGCCGCCATCTTTTGGTGGGTCTGCTGTACTGCCTTCCGCGGGTCACCCTTCATGACGGGTCACCTCTCACCATTTCAGCCTGCTGGGTTACTGCCTTCTGTAAACCTGCTATCTGTTTCACCAGTAAGCAGTTTGTCTTTAGTTGCGCAGCGACTGCCTGTGCATTAGCCACTGCTAATTGTTTAATTTGTTTCTCTGTGGCTTTTTCGGAAGTCTTCACAGCCTGTGTAGCTTTAACCCAGGACATGGGACTGGCCTGCACCCCTCAATCTGCCCAATGCAATCTCCACCAATTGTCGGGATCAGAGGGGGTGAACAGCCGGCCGGCTGAGAGGCAGTTCAACCAAATGTGCTTTATTAAGCATGGAACAAAAAACGACAACAAAAATTACAGATTTGTCTTTAAATACAGTTCCCACACACAGGTAAACTTCCATTCAGCAGCACACAGCTTATAGGGATAACTTGCAATGCTCTAGCCAGAGCTAAAGTCTCTTTTACAGGTTAGCTCACCCAGCAGGTCACAGTCCAGTTGTGCAGCCTTCCAGACAGAATGCAGGTCTCTTCCCCACTGATAGCCAAACAGCCACACACACCTTTTCAAACCAGTTGATTAATAACCAGGTCTGAAGGGAAAGTACCTGCCCTCTTCATTTAGTTAAATATCATTATCAATATCATTAAATAATTTCAATATTGGACCATTACATAATTGACTTGGATACATTTTCAGTTTTGATTCATTGTAGAGAAAATAAATTTGGTAATCTTGTCGTTTGTTTTGCATACCCTTAAATTAACCAAAATAATGCCCTAATAAATTAATTTATAAATGTAGTGCAACACTTTAATTTGTGAATGCCACTTCAGAAATAGATGTTTAATATTTTAGTTTAACATATTATGTTATAGACCTATAACCCATACTTTCTTTACAATTTACCCTGTTAAAATCTAAACATGAATTCATTTTTTCTAACTTAACAACCTCAAGTCCAGACACTTCCACTACCTTCTTGCCCAGGCCATTTTTAAGTTTTAAGCACTGTCACATTTTGAATGACAATTACTCAGGCATGTAACATTGTACCCAAATTCAATTTCTGTCACTTTTGATACCGGACTTTCTTATGGTGGTATTTGATTACCACTGGGTTTTATTGTTTGCTATACCAATGAAAAAATACTGAAAATTGTGAAGAAAAACACATTTTTCTTAGTTTCTTTTATAAAACTTTGCAAATGAATAATCTTTTTTTTTTTTTATACATTTACACCAAAATGTATATTTCTTTTGTAAAAATAACCAAATCAGTATATATTATTCAGTCTCTGTAAAAATTATAGAGTCATCAAACTAAGGTATATGAATTTGAAAATTGATCAGTCCTGATGTACCGACTGCCCATCCCATTTCTTAAGGCCCTATAATGCCAGGGCAGTACAAGTGCAGTCCAAGGTATTGAGTAAGAGGCATGGTGAGTTTTTTAAGTTGCAATTTTTTGGAAAGTGAAGAGATTTTACTTATTTTTCACACACAGCAAAGGCATAAGTTATAATTACACCCCAAAACACATTCTGCTATGCTTCCCAACTATGAGGTAAGATACACCATGTGTGAGACTTTTATATAGCCTGGGTGCATATAGCCTGGGTGCATAGAGGGGCCCAAAATCCAAGGAGCACATTTGGGCTTTCAAATAGCATAAATTACATGTTTAATTTCTTGACTACCTATCACACAGCAGTATGATGACAACATAGTGTCACTGCACTTGCTCTGGTGACAGTAAGCAATATTTTTTTTTGTTACATACTGTCACTAGAGCAGCGCAGTGTCACCATAGAGAATGTCATAGTGATTATAAAAGCAAATATCTTGCTCCTGTCTTTCCTGCTGCTGTCTATATTTTGCTACCATTCATTATCGACCCTTAGCTTGTTCCTTGACTACGCTTCTGCCTGATCCCAACCTGCAACTACTCGTTACTGACCTTTTGGCTTGTCTACTGACTATGCTTCTGTTTGATCCCTACCTGCTTCTCTGCTACTGGACCCCTGCTTGCTCACCTCCTGGTGGGGCAATCCTGAGGACCCATCTCCACCATTAGGAGCTCTGGTGAACACTGGTTACTACTTAGACTCTGCACCTCAGGTGAGCCTGTGTCATTCACCAGGGTGACTGCCTGTGTACCTATCCTACTGGTCGGTGGTAGTTCTTCTACTGCTATAGCAACTGGACTTTAAACCTATCCCCTGATCGTGACATAAAAATCCAGCAAAACCATGGAGGCTGCTAAAGCAAATGCTGTGATTCATTTTAGGCAGCACATTGCAGAATTGCAAATTTCTGCTTACCTACCAAGAACATTTTTTTCAAACTGGAAAGTGTGGTAAAAGGGCAACAGGAGGAAATCTATGCTCTGCAGAGACTTTTGCCAGACTTAAGTTCCTGGGATGATGCTTACATATGTATGATTTTTACCACTCAAGTTCAATGGAAACCGCTGCCATTACAGAGGTTTCCTTACCCAAATGTCACATTTATTTCCAAATGCAACCTTCTGCCTTTCCCTCTGAGAGAAGGAAGGTGATGTTTCTTATCAGCCTCCTGACTGAGGAAGCTCTGGCTTGGGTCTCCCCATATATAGAACAAGCGAATGCTCGGCCGTCCCAGCAGCAAGGAGCCGCTTCTATATCTAGCAGCCTCATTTGGAAATGCCTTGCAAAGACCAACATACATTATAATGGGCATGTGATGATCCCTGTGTAGGTCAATCCATTTTCTGGCGTTTCCTTTGTTCTATATTGAACAATTGGTGACTAAAGGCTGATCCCAGGGAAGGCTTATCTTATATTTTTTTCTTCCCCTTGAATAATCTGCTGTGGAAGCAATCAATGCATTTTCACTCATTTGAAAAAATTGGATACTGAATGTTTACATATACCTTTGGCTAGCGCCTCCAAAGAAGGGATCACATCCCGAAACATGTTAGGCGATCGAAGGATGCTGTACATTCACACTCATATGTAACATTGTGTCTATGATATGCTGTATATGGATTTTTCTGTGTAAACCCTTGTTTTTAAAGTAAAATCTTTTTATTCTCTTTTTCAAATAAATGATTTAAAAAATGTTTTTTGGTCACCTGAAAAATCTTATTTGTACTGGGGGGGAACTAGTGTCTCTCTTCAGAGATTTCACATAAAAACAATACCTATATTAGGATGTTGGCAACACTCTATGGGAACTATATGTTTCTAAAAATGGTTCAAGAAAAACAGAAGGGCGCACCGACCTTTGTGCATTACCACTAAAAAGGTTTTATTAAAATATATAAAAACAGCAAAAAAAACTACTCACAAACGAGTACACGGTATAGGCAAAAACATGGATGGATGCACACGTCCACTGCTTTCAGTCACGATTCTTGAACACCGGGAGGACCTGAAGGAACCATCAGGTCCTCCCGGTGTTCAAGAATCGTGACTGAAAGCAGTGGACGTGTGCATCCATCCATGTTTTTGCCTATACCGTGTACTCGTTTGTGAGTAGTTTTTTTTGCTGTTTTTATATATTTTAATAAAACCTTTTTAGTGGTAATGCACAAAGGTCGGTGCGCCCTTCTGTTTTTCTTGTTTCTGTAGTGTTGTGAACACCCATTGTTCAAAGGAGGGCTGCAAGATTTTGGACATTACCTTGAGGAATTGCATTTATATCCTTTTTTACGAACCAAGAGACTAGACACCAGAGCGCAGGAGAATTTGTCGTATGTTTGCTCTAAAAATGGTTCAGCAAATTTTGTACCAAATATAGAACAAGACAGCGCGGCTCTGAATAATTTTGAGACTTTTGTGACCGTGATGAACCGGGTTTTTGACGATCCCAACCACTGCACTACTGCTGAAGCAAAGTTGCATAGTTTGCGGCAGGGTAGGTGCTCTGTTGCTGAGTACACAGAACGCAGAATTCAGACATTGGATCGCAGATACCTGCGAAGATGCCTGTGAGTACAGCCCTAACTGTGTGCCTGGATAGGGGGATCGGCAGGGGGGTGGCATATAGAGGAGATTAGCTTTCTATATTCCTCCATGCAGCCACTGAATGCTTGGAGGAGGGAGAGGAGGAGAATCAAGCATTCAGCGGCTGCATGGAGGAATATAGAAAGCTCATTTCCTCTATATGCCGCCCCCTGCTGATCCCCCTATCCAACCTCTTTTACTGCCCACCCCCCAGTTCTCCCCCACCACACTCTCCAGCCCCCCCCAGTTCTCTCAACCCCTGTTCTTTCTGCCTCCCCTGCTCTCCAGCTCTCCCCATCCTTCTCTAGCCCCCATCCCAGTGCTCTCCAGTCCCCCGTGCTTCCCACCCCCCACAGTGCTCTCCAACCCCCCCCCCCGTGCTCCCCACCCCTGTTCTTTCTGCCCCTGGTGCTGTCCAGCCCCCCCACAGTGCTGTCCAGCCCTCCGTGCTCCCCACCCCTGTTCTTTCTGCCCCTGGTGCCCTCCAGCTCCCACCCCAGTGCTCTCCACCCCCACAGTGCTCTCCAGCCCCCCCCCCGTGCTCCCCACTCCCCACAGTGCTGTCCAGCCCCCCCGTGCTCCCCACCCCTGTTCCTTCTGCCCCGGTGCTCTCCAGCTCTCCCCATCAGTCTCCAGCTCCCACCCCAGTGCTCGCCACCCCCCACAGTGCTCTCCAGCCCCCCCGTGCTCCCCACCCCTGTTCTTTCTGCCCCCGGTGCTCTCCAGCTCTCCCCATCAGTCTCCAGCCGCCACCCCAGTGCTCTCCACCCCCCACAGTGCTCTTCAACCCCCCCATGCTCCCCAGCCCCCCGTGCTCCCCATCCCTGTTCTTTCTGCCCCCGGTGCTCTCCAGCTCTCCCCATCCTTCTCTAGCCCCCATCCCAGTGCTCTCCAGCTCCCCCCCCCCCAGTTCTCTCAACCCCTGTTCTTTCTGCCTCCCCTGCTCTCCAGCTCTCCCCATCCTTCTCTAGCCCCCATCCCCGTGCTGTCCAGCCCCCCCCCCGTGCTCCCCACCCCTGTTCTTTCTGCCCCTGGTGCTCTCCAGCCCTCCCCATCAGTCTCCAGCCCCCCCGTGCTCCCCACCCCTGTTCTTTCAGCCCCGGTGCTCTCCAGCCCCCACCCCAGTGCTCTCCACCCCTGTTCTTTTTGTCTCCCCCTCCAGTGCTCTCTTAAGCTTCTCCCAGCACTCTCCACCCCCCCCTGCACCCCCCCTGCATTTTGCCCCCACCCATGTGCTCTCCAACCCCACCAGTGCTCTCCAGTCCCCCGTGCTTTCCACCCCTGTACTTTCTAGCCCCCACCGGTGCTCTCAAGCTCCCCCCCCATTGCTCTCCAGTTCCTGGGGTCCCCCTTGCTCCAACCCCCCCCCCCCCACCCCTGTGCCCCTCCCCCCCCCCCGTGCTCCCCCCCCACCCCTGTTCTTTCTGCCCTGGTGCTCTCCAGCTCCCACCCCAGTGCTCTCCACCCCCCACAGTGCTCTCCAGCCCCCCCGTGCTCCCCACTCCCCACAGTGCTGTCCAGCCCCCCCCGTGCTCCCCACCCCTGTTCCTTCTGCCCCCGGTGCTCTCCAGCTCTCCCCATCAGTCTCCAGCTCCCACCCCATTGCTCGCCACCCCCCACAGTGCTCTCCAGCCCCCCCCGTGCTCCCCACCCCTGTTCTTTCTGCCCCCAAGGCTCTCCAGCTCTCCCCATCAGTCTCCAGCCGCCACCCCAGTGCTCTCCACCCCCCACAGTGCTCTTCAACCCCCCATGCTCCCCAGCCCCCCGTGCTCCCCAACCCTGTTCTTTCTGCCCCCGGTGCTCTCCAGCTCTCCCCATCCTTCTCTAGCCCCCATCCCAGTGCTCTCCAGCCCCCCCCCAGTTCTTTCAACCCCTGTTCTTTCTGCCTCCCCTGCTCTCCAGCTCTCCCCATCCTTCTCTAGCCCCCATCCCCGTGCTGTCCAGCCCCCCCCATGCTCCCCACCCCTGTTCTTTCTGCCCCTGGTGCTCTCCAGCTCTCCCCATCAGTCTCCAGCCCCCCCGTGCTCCCCACCCCTGTTCTTTCAGCCCCAGTGCTCTCCAGCCCCCACCCCAGTGCTCTCCACCCCTATTCTTTTTGTCTCCCCCTCCAGTGCTCTCTTAAGCTTCCCCTAGCACTCTCCACCCCCCCTGCACCCCCCCTGCATTTTGCCCCCACCCATGTGCTCTCCAACCCCACCAGTGCTCTCCAGTCCCCCGTGCTTTCCACCCCTGTACTTTCTAGCCCCCACCGGTGCTCTCAAGCTCCCCCCCATTGCTCTCCAGTTCCTGGGGTCCCCCTTGCTGATTGACCACTTTTAACTGGAATTTGCTTTTATATATATATATATATATATATATATATATATATATATATATATATATATATATATATAAAGCCCTATGTGATTTCATATCTGTCTTTTCTGTATATACAGTGCCTTGCGAAAGTATTCGGCCCCCTTGAACTTTTCAACCTTTTGCCACATTTCAGGCTTCAAACATAAAGATATAAAATTTTATTTTTTGGTGAAGAATCACCAACAAGTGGGACACAATTGTGAAGTGGAACGAAATCTATTGGATATTTTAAACTTTTTTAGCAAATAAAAAACTGAAAAGTGGTGCGTGCAAAATTATTCGGCCCCTTTACTTTCAGTGCAGCAAACTCACTCCAGAAGTTCAGCGAGGATCTCTGAATGATCCAATGTTGTCCTAAATGACTGATGGTGATAAATAGAATCCACCTGTGTGTAATCAAGTCTCTGTATAAATGCACCTGCTCTGTGATAGTCTCAGGGTTCTGTTGAAAGCGCAGAGAGCATCATGAAGACCAAGGAACACACCAGGCAGGTCCGTAATACTGTTGTGGAGAAGTTTAAAGCCGGATTTGGATGCAAAAAGATTTCCCAAGCTTTAAACATCCCAATGAGCACTGTGAAAGCGATCATTTTGAAATGGAAGGAGTATCAGACCACTGCAAATCTACCAAGACCTGGCTGTCCCTCTAAACTTTCAGCTCAGACAAGGAGAAGACTGATCAGAGATGCAGCCAAGAGGCCCATGATCACTCTGGATGAACTGCAGAGAACTACAGCTGAGGTGGGAGAGTCTGTCCATAGGACAACAATCAGTCGTACACTGCACAAATCTGCCCTTTATGGAAGAGTGGCAAGAAGAAAGCCATTTCTCAAAGATATCCATAAAAAGTCTCATCTAAAGTTTGCCACAAGCCACCTGGGAGACACACCAAACATGTGGAAGAAGGTGCTCTGGTCCGATGAAACCAAAATCGAACTTTTTGGCCACAATGCAAAACGATATGTTTGGCGTAAAAGCAACACAGCTCATCACCCTCAACACACCATCCCCACTGTCAAACATGGTGGTGACAGCATCATGGTTTGGGCCTGCTATTCTTCAGCAGGGACAGGGAAGATGGTTAAAATTGAGGGGAAGATGGATGCAGCCAAATACAGGACCATTCTGGATGAAAACCTGTTGGAGTCTGCAAAAGACCTGAAACTGGGACGGAGATTTATCTTCCAACAAGACAATGATCCCAAACATACAGCAAAATCTACAAAGGAATGGTTCACAAATAAACGTATCCAGGTGTTAGAATGGCCAAGTCAAAGTCCAGACCTGAATCCAATCGAGAATCTGTGGAAAGAGCTGAAAACTGCTGTTCACAAACGCTCTCCATCCAACCTCACTGAGCTCGAGCTGTTTTGCAAGGAAGAATGGGCAAGAATTTCAGTCTCTCGATGTGCAAATCTGATAGAGACATACCCCAAGCGACTTGCAGCTGTAATCGCAGCAAAAGGTGGCTCTACAAAGTATTAACGCAAGGGGGCCGAATAATTTTGCACGCCCCACTTTTCATTTTTTTATTAGTTAAAAAAGTTTCAAAAATCCAATAGATTTCGTTCCACTTCACAATTGTGTCCCACTTGTTGGTGATTCTTCACCAAAAATTTTAATTTTATATCTTTATGTTTGAAGCCTGAAATGTGGCAAAAGGTTGAAAAGTTCAAGGGGGCCGAATACTTTCGCAAGGCACTGTAATACACTCTTCAAATGTGCTTTAAAATGTATGGTTTTCCCTTTCATGAACAAGAAAATAATGACGTTATGCTGTTGCGCTGGTATAATAATGCTGTGGGGCTGGTATGAAATTTTTTCCAGGGCTGAATTTCATTCCCAGTCCGGCCCTGACTCTGGGCATTATGTAGTTAAGTGTCCCAACAAAGTTAAAAGAATAATTGCTGTGACTGATGATATAGTGCCTGAACAAATAAATGTCATTACCCAGTCTATCTCCCCAATAATCTATTAAGAAAATAAAGTTAATTCTTTACTGTCTCATTTTGACATTCTTATCAAACTTATCACGAGGGCCATGAAATTCCTTCCTCTGCTATGCTGGACTCCAGGGCCAGGGGGAACTTTCTGGACATAAAGTTCACCCTCGCCCAAAGCAAAAATATTCAAACAAGAAATAAATCTGCCCCTATTGATATGGAGACTGTTCATGGCTCCCCTTTATGGTCAGGTCCTGTTACCCATGAAACTAGAAAAACTAAATTGTTGGCTACATTAAAAATGTTTTTGGGGAAAGCATCCTATCAGATGGTACCTGGCAAGATAGTGGGAATTTCCCAGGCCTCCTCACCAATGTTCTCTACGGTTTCTGTGCAATAGCAGCACAATATATATTTTTTCCATAATCTCGTCATCAGGAGGAGTGAGATCAAAATCAAAAATTATTTTTATCATATTGCCAGAATCCCAAATGTGCCCGGTGCAATTGACTACACACATGTTGCTTTTTTTGCACCATCTTTATCAGCTTCTGCTGTCTATAGGATATACAGGATATGACGTTCGCACACAGGATGTGACGTTTATGTGATATGCTTGTGATAACTTACTGCAGGGTTTCATGCAGTAATTATTGCATAATTTGGAAAAATATATCGCATGCAAGATTTTAAGGACCATTTCTTTGTGAATTACACAGTTTTTAAAAAGAAACGCTGTGCGTTATTTTACCTCATTCTTCGATAAAATATAGCTTAGTGAATCGTGCCCAATATAATACACAATTTTTTGGTTAAATATAAAACAGGAAGTATCAATGAGTAAATAGATACCGTATATGTCAAGCTCAAAAATTGTATATGCTTCTGAAATGGTGAAAAAAAAAGAAAAAAACTGTCCGCAAGCAACAACAAGACTTTACAGGTAATCAATTTAAATTCATATGCACATGTACTTTTAAAATGTATGTTTTTTATTTATTTTTAATACATTTTTATTTTTAAAACTGTTTTTTTTTTTTTGCATTTGTACTTAACTTTACTGATTTTACTTTTACTGATAAGCCCCCTATATCACATAGGGGGCTTATCAGTAAAAGTAAAATAGTACAGATGACATGTTCCATTTAAGAAAACATCAATGGTCCGCTAGACCCCTAAAGTCTCTCCTGCACTCTAGAACACAGAAGTGCTCAGAGCTGAGCTCTTCCAGATTAATTCCTAACAGATGTATGCTGCTCTCTTCCATCTCACACATGCCATGGAGGTTCTGTGAACACAGTAAGGACAGGTAAGCTCAAGACATACAGTATAGTGAGGGGGTCAGGACTAGGAAGGATTATTACTGTACATAAACACTTACAATTACAGTATCTGAGCTTTTTTTTTTTACTATATATTTATATAATAGTTACAAGCACCATATGCCAGTCAAGTGAATGAGAGGCATGAAATTCCTGTCCCAGGCTGTGGCGAGAAGTGCTTCACTTAATCACGTTGTGACAACACTGTCATTTTGGTGCACTGGAATAAAGAGCTATGTGGGTTGTTATGTCACAATTTTGGATTGGATATAATGTTTGTGGACTTTATATGACTATTTCAAGGGTGGACTTTATCTGTGTGCTAAGTCATAGCGCCACTTTTTAATTTAGGTTTTAGTTATTTCTACACCCAATTTGGAATTTTTTCTACATCACTGCACATGTAGAAGTGATCACTGAGTTAAACTAACTCCTAGCTGCTACAGTGTGAGGCCTACCGCCAAATTCGCCAATATAATACTTATCCTGACAGCAAAATGGTTAAAGTACAACTAAAGGTTCCTGTATGTCTAGAAAAGTGCCAAATCTATTTTTATATGATGCACATGCTTTATAATGGAAAAAAAAATCCTCTACCTTCCCTGACTGGGCCAAATCATCCCTTATTTGTGCCTTAAATGCTGCACCTTCCCAGACGCTGCAGCTCACAGTGGAAGGGTTTCAGTAACAGATGCAGTACACTCAATTTAGGAAACAGTGGGCAAGACTAGGTATGACTAGATGTTGATTGACAAGCTACAGGTTTGTGACTCAGCAATGCCAACGCTGATAGCAAAGCCCCCTGCAACATCTTCTCTTCTAACTGTAGTGCAAATAGGCACAGCCTACAGAGAGTAGCAACTAGGCTCTCAATTTAGGAGCAGTGCAGAATTGTTGCCACACAACCACAGGGAGCTGTATTTGGTGAACTTCACAAGCAGACTCAATAGAAAACTTGGTGCAGATGTACTTATCATCAAGTGCTCCAGTACATATTTTTAATGGGAAGCCATAGTTCTGCTACCAAGAAAATATATTTTTGACATGCATTAGTTTACATGAAAAACATATTTATGTTAAACCTGTCCATTTCTGGATTATTGTAACAGTGTAATACAAAATTCGCTATGGCAGAAGAAATGTTTAAAGTTATTGTAAATGCTTTTTTAATAAAAACAAACAAACTAAGAAACAGGTTTATGCTTACCTACTCTGTGAAATGGAATAGCACATAGTGGCCCTTATCCTCTTCTTCTTGGGTCCCCTGCTGGCTCTCATGGCTCCTCTTCTTTGGCAAGTACCCTCATAGAAAGCTACTTTCTATGGGGCTACTCATGCAAGCTCACTCCTGAGCTTCGCTTTCCACATCTATAGACACAGACAGCAGGACTTGGCTCAGCCCCCATCTTCCTCCTCACTAGCTTTAATTGACAGCAGTGAGAGAAAATGGCTCCTACTGCCCCAGCAAAGCCTGTGAGACCAGGAAGTGAAGGGAGAGAAGAGCTGCAGATATGCACAGAACTGGATCGAATGAGGGCTCAGGTAAATACGAGTAAAAAAGAGGGGGGGGTTAGGGAGGAATACTGATGCCTAAACATTTTTTACCTTAATACAAGGAATGCATTAAGATGAAGAATGTTTAGGCTTTCTAACCATTTTAAGACTGTAATGCAGGCAGACATAAAAAAAAATAAAAAAAAGACAATTCATTGATTGCATGTATTCATTAACAATCATTAAAGCCTAACGTAGAGACAAAATCTAATTTTTAATAGCGTAAGGAATGGTTAGAACTTCTTACTAGGATTTTAAAAGTGTCTGTGTCTTCCTGTCCTTGCGATAACCATACACACCGTTTCTTACGAGGATATCAGGAGTAACAGTAGCTAAAAAATATTCTGAATACTGAAAATTGCCTTAATGTTGTATGTATAGTAGTTTTTAGTAGGATAGTCATTGGACTAGGTATAATACATTTTAAACTCAACAGTTGTTACCTAGTTGGATGATTCTTTGATGTTTCTATGAGAAACATACTACCTGTGTCTGGTATATGTAACAGTTCTCATCTGTGTGAACCTTCAAAGATGGGTTGTACCAGTTTTCATTACTGTAGTTTGTTAAATGCCAACTGTGTGGAATTATAAGAATTATCCTTATAAGTTTTTTTTCTTCTCTTCATCTCCCCATCATAGGAACATATATATATACACTGAATGGCAGTGATCCAGAAGGCTATCCAGTGATGTATGGTCTCACCTTTCCACCAGGATCAAAATGTTATTTTTTAGTTGACCCCCTCCTTGGAAATGTTACATTAATTGAAGAACTTGACAGAGAGGTAACTATATAAGTAATGAATTGGGGATCAGGGTAACGTTATGAATAAACAGTGCTTTGGTAACATTTATGGTACAGCTACATTTTTATTAAAACATGATTGTACTATTTTCCTGCATTCAGTCATGCACCGATAAAGCTCAGTAAGCTTGAAATAGTGCAGTTGAAGAATGCAGTTTGAACAAATGGCTCTATATTATAGCCTGTATGTGTGCTTAAAACTATTAGTTAAACTGCAAGGGGCCACTGGGATGTAAAGGAATGATCTACATTATTCTGACTGTAGTTCTTATATGATTAACCAATTAAACAAAAAGAGTGACAATTTTGAAAAATATTTTTTTTTTACTTTCTGCCTTAATATATATCCAAAAAAAAAAAATGTTTTCATCCGATATACATTCGTCTACATATTTTTGTCATTTCACACTTTTGTAATTTCTGGCTAGACCAACAGGTATTTTCTGTACTTGCTGAAAATGTTCTTAACCTTAAAAATGTAAAGTAATTAAGCCACCACATCTAAATATTGGTAACACTGCAATATATTTCTTATTCAAATGTTTTATTGAAAAAACTAAGTAATTCAAAACAAATAGGAGATACAGTTACATGTCTCGTTCAAGGCATGGGACATTAAAATACAAGGTGGTTACAGGATTGATAAAAGAAAACACAGTAGCACGAATATCAACTAGGCATGCTGGTAAACAGTTTGAGGCCATCACAGAGGAGAAGAACGTCTTTTGTCAGAGTGGGTTGTGGCAAACCAAACTTAAGCATAACCAAAGGGCATCATAGTAATAGTAATTAACGCATGTCCCATGAGTAGCTAAATCCCTTAGTGTAAAAGTCAGGATAGCAGGTACCCGAATGCTGTGGAATTAGGTTGTAGTGAAGGAGGGTCTTAATCCAAGGGAGTTTGAGTAAAAGGTGAATGGGGACTTGAAAACAGTTTGAGAGGGTGTATGTAGCCAAAGATGGAAAAACAGAGAGGAAAGTAGAAATGGGAAAGGAGAAAGTAAGGGGGAGAACTTGTTTGGATGCAGTGGTGACTTTACAAAGTAATTTAAACTGTCAGTGGGTGACAGATAGTGGTTTCTGATTCAGTAGAGCCACAGTGGGGTCTGGGGAAAGGAGAGTATGAAAAAGTTTAGTGAGTATACAGAATATATATTGCCCAAAAGGCCTGCCACTGGGCATTCCCACCAAATGTGGAGGTGAGTGTGTGAAGTCTGACAACCACAAAAACATGAGGCCGAGTATACAGGCAAAAATGTGGCGATCCTGAAGGAGACCAAATACCATCTAGTGAGGACTGTAGCTCATTTCCAAGCTTATGACATTCTGCAAGGATGACTCGGTAGCTTCCCAAATATGAGATTTCCCAGGTCCCTTTCCTATCTAGCAACATTTTGGGGGTGGGGCGGGAGGGGGGGCAGTGGTTGTGGGCTCCACCCGTTGTCTGTATAGAGTCAAAATGAGGCATCGTCTGAGGATCATGCTTGCAAACTTGATCAAAGGAAGAGAATTGGGGGGCCGAAGGGTCAGATGGGATCAGAGGGGATAGGAAGTGTTTTATCTGAAAGTATATGAATAATTATAATGAGGGAATTCTGTAAAATTCACATTCATCCGAATCGTTTCTGCCCTGGGAATGTAGCCTCTAAAGAAACAGCTGCACATGAGGTGCATGAGGTGCAGTCTTCTAAACAACACTGAGATTTACCATTTGTTTATAGTAAATGCAGAACCTCCAATATGACAGTAATTGAAATAAATCAGTGATTTCTGGGCTGTGTCCTGGGCTTAAAAAAGGGAACCAGATAGAAACCTATTTGTGTTTCAACAGTATTTACATTTTATTATTGAAAATTCCCCCAGACTACCAATTGCTACTATTAAATTCAGCTATTAATATTGGTACCTTAGAAAATGTACAGTACTTTGTTGACATTTTGGTGGAGCAGAAGATTTTTCTCTGGGTAGATACTTTGTTATTGGCTCATTATATAGTAAAGCAATATTGGGTCCATTGGACCACTTTCTAGTTTGTGGATCCCAGACTTAAGCAGTCCATGAAGCCTGAGCCGGATTTAACATTATGCACTCTAGGACTGTGTCTGTAGATAGCAGGTGCAAAGAGGCAGATTCTCTCTGTATTGTACAGATATCGGACAACCACTTTTTTCTCCATCATCAGTGGAAATATAGTACTATTTTTTACACACTGTCACAATATTCTAAGCCAAGTTAGAACAAAAGAATACATTCTTTGTAAGCTTGTAATTTGTTATCTATGGCATGTGAAGGTCCTATTTAATTTTTTTCTATGTTTCTCTATAGTCATTCATTTTATATCTAAGGCCGCGTACACACGAGCGAACTTTCCCGCCGGACAATCCGCCCGTGTGTGGGCGCCGGCGAACTTTTTCCTGCCAAAAGTCCGGCGGACTAAGTTTTAAGTTCAGACTTAAAATTGTCCGCTGGACTCGTGAGTCCGGCAGACAATCCCGCGGTCTGTATGCTAGTCCGCGGGACTTTTGAAATGAACGGACTTGCAGACACAAGATCGGAAAGTCCGTTCATTTAGAATGTGACTCCAGGTAGACGGGACTAGCGAAGGCAGTGAATTCCGCCGCACTAGCCCTGTCACCTGGCATGGATTTAAAGGGAATCCCTACGCTGAAAAATGGCGTGGGGGTCCCCCCCAAATCCATCTCAGACCCTTATCCGAGCACGCAGCCCGGCCGGCCGGGACTGTGACATCATAGAGGGCGGGGTCACCATATGACATGAGCATGTGACCCCGCCCCTTGTCCCTATATAAGTCACATCACCGTGTGTCTCTGCCATTCCGGCCAGAGAGAGCGACGAGTCAACATCGAAGAAGAAGAAGAAGAGGAGGAAGAAGACAGCGCAGAAGGCGGCGACACCGGCAAGAACAGAAGAGACCCCGGAAGACCGCCGAAGACCCCCGAAGGCGGAACGAGACCCCCAGACGATGACGTGAAAGAGCTAGGTAAAAGAGCAGAAGAGAGCGGAGGAGTCCGGCGAGAAGACCCCCCAAGACAGAAGAAGACCCCCGGAGCAGTGCAATAAAATACTTAAAAAAATTGTGTGTTTTTTTTTATTTATACTTTTACACCTTAGGTGAATGGGTAGGGGTACATCGTACCCCATACTCATTCACATAGGGTGGGGGGGCCGGGATCTGGGGGCCCCCTTATTAAAGGGGGATCCTGGATTCCGATAAGCCCCCTGCCCGCAGACCCAGACAACCAATGGCCAGGGTTATCGGGAAGAGGCCCTTGTCCTCATCAACATGGGGACAAGGTGCTTGGGGGTGGGGGGGGGGCCCCCCTTTCCCCAGGGCACCCCCCATGCACGTGGCCTGGTACGGCTCAGGAGGGGGGCGCTCGCTCGTCCCCACCCCCTTTCCTGGCCGGCTGGGCTGCGTGCTCGGATAAAGGTCTGAGATGGATTTGGGGGGGACCCCCACGCCGTTTTTTCGGTGTAGGGATTCCCCTTTAAATCCATGCCAGGTGACGGGGCTAGCACGGCGGCTTTCACTGCCTTCGCTAGTCCTGTCTACCTGCAGTTACGTTCTAAATGAACGGACTTTCCAATCGTGTATCGGCAAGTCCGTTTATTTCAAAAGTCCCGCAGACTTTTTCCCGCGGATTGTCCGCCGGAAAAGTCCGGGCGTGTGTGGGCAAGTCCACATGCTCGGAAAGTCCAGCGGACCTCCGCTGGAAAGTCCGGCGGTTTGTCCGTTGGACTAGGTCCGGCGGACAATCCCGCCAGAAAGTCCGAGCATGTGTACGCAGCATAACAGTTTTTCCTGCATCTTGTGTCCTGTAATTATATTTAAATGAGAAAATAAACACCCATAAAACTGTTTACTGTAACCTAACAGTATCCATGAATCTCAATCATTTCTTTATTTTTTTAATTCATACAAATTATCACCAATTTTTCCATTTTTTTCTTAATAGAAACAAGATGAAATAGAAGCCATTGTCAGTATATCGGATGGACTAAATAAGGTAAAATGGAAAAAATATTAGTACTGTAATTAATGCATTGATTGATGAATTATAAGGACTAAATTATCCTTTGTAAAGAGGAACTTCACCCATTTTATAAAAACTATAAAAGTCAGCAGCTACAACTACTGTAGCTGCTGACTTTTAAAATTAGGTACTTAACAGCGAATGCTGTCTTCTATAGGCAGTTCTTCTCACTGCTGATGCTGCCATCTTGGATTTGGGAGATGGCTGTGATTAGCTTGGCTAAATTGCAGCTGGCTCCATGTTTGAGATTATGCAGCTCAAGGCAGCAAGACTGGTTCTGCAGCCTCTTGGAATGTGTTGTGTCCTAGGAGGCTGTGGGCGGTGAGGAGGGCAGAATGTGCAACATCATTCTCGCCTAGATGAGATTTCAGAAAGTGGGAGTGGGTACCTGTCAAAAAGCTAATCTATCCCCCCAAAAGAAAAATAAACCCACCCCTGATATTTTTAGGGGAGGAGGGATGAGTGGTACTTTTACTTTTGCATGATGGACAGCTTTAATTTTAACTTTCGCTCCGTTTAACTTTGTGCTATTTTTGTTTTTCATATATTTTTGTTTTTACTTTATTACATTGCCATAAACGTTGTACTTGTATGAGCGTATAAGTAGCCCCATCCTGTAAAAATGTTTTAAAATTAGACATCAAATACAGTGAACAGGAACCAATCACCACAGTTCCCAATAATGTTGAGTTAACCAGTAGCCATCAGTTGTTGGTCAATCAAGGCTCAATCAAGGTCTCTAATGCAGCTATATGGATTGGATTAGATATTGTCAGCCATAGTTTGAGGCTGTACCCAGACCCAACTTGACTGGAGGATTGTGGGACCTGCATGGAATGTCCTCTCTGCTTGTGGTGCTTTGTATTAGAACTAAGTTGTCCCTGTTTGAGGAGCAACATGTTAGATACCACACACAAGAGGAGTAGTCCTGTTACATTGGGTGCCTCTAGTTCATGATCCATTAACAATCTGACACAGCCTGCAATGTTCTCTCTCAAAGGCCAAACATGCTACATTCTTTGGAGTTCTCTTTGGCTCCGTTGGATAGGCTTCCCCCTCTCAGTTTCAACCCGGGCAGATTTCACAACAGTTATTTAGGATTTAATGGGCCAAAAAGCCAGTTATTTTTTTTTTTATTACAGGGGACATCAGTGTACCTTAATGCCTTCTCCTTCAGAATTTTTATCTTATCTTTTCGCAGCCTTAGCGATCTCTGAGCTTTCTGTTGCCAAAGATCTATCTGATGAAGACTTCCACAGACTCTTTCAGGATGAGATTGTCCCTAAAGAGTTAGGCAGCCATCATACCTCCCAGTCTGAGAGAGACCATATCAGCTATTACGGATGTAGTGCATGCTAACTTAAAGATGGAGAAGCAGCCTGTAGATTTCATCATTGCTGCTAATAGTCTGGAATGCCTAAATTGCATTTTAACCTGCCGTGTCTGTTATGTTAGTTCCTCCGCTTCTCATCACAGCACACAGCAAAGCTGTGATTCACTGTTTCCCAAATGGCCAGCTTATGAAGGTGCAATCTGAGCACCCCACTGGCCATCTGTGTAAAATATAGTATCTCTTTCCCTTCTTCTCTACCTCAGAGGTCAAGTTAAGCAGGGAGAGAGGAGTGAAACTGCTGCAATGTTAGGAGGAAAATGTCTATCAGCACCAGCCCCTCCCAAAAGTAAAAGTCATTTACTTACATGATCCCACTCCCTTCATGCTGCAAGACCGGCACCTGCAGCCTCTTCTCCACTACGATTCGGTGGTCACAGGTCCTCTGATGTCATCAAGTACTATGCTGTTGCTGTCCCTATAGCCTTGCATTGGAAGTGAGGATGTTGAGAGACAATCCACCACCATAAGTTAGGGGAGTGAGTATCAGGTAAAAAAAATCAGCTTTTTCTAGTCTGTTAGGAGTGAACAAGCAATTGCTCTCAAATATTCACAATAAGATAAATATATATAAATAAATATGACACACATAAGTATTCATTGCAGCAGGGAGACAGCCCCACTGCTTGGAAGAGTTATTTTTCCCTGGAGATACGCTTTAAAACTGCAGTTCAGATTTATATAAAGCCTGATTTCAAAGTCCGTTAAAAAATCTACTACTATGTTTAATGTAGCACAGCATAGGCAGATGAAGGGCTGTGTTAAAAAAAAAAATCTAAAATCTAAAAATATCTGGATAAAATTAAATTTACCTTATGACTGTGGGCATATTAAAGGCACATTACAATGGTTTTGAGTTGATTGTATTTTTTCTCTTACTATGTATCTGTGTGTGTATCTTTCAGACACTGTGAGACTGAACTGCAGCTGAAATCTCCCAGGAGCCTAATGGTAGAGCATCTGGGAGGAAATAAGCCATTCATATAAATGTTTTATGTATCTATCTGTTGACAAAATTTTGCATATGAAAGCATGAGCTATGACTAGCAAGTCTCCTAATGTTCATCGCAGAGATGTTATATGTACCGTAACTAAAATCAAACACATGCATGGCCAACCCACAGGTTCCATTATTACCTGCCCACTATTTATACTTACCTTCTGTTTGCTCCTCCACCACTCTGTTTGCCTGCTGAAGTGAATTGAAATGCCCTTTATTTAGTGGTATAGGGGAGCATGTTTTTCATTACCTGCCAATGTATGGCTTTGGGTGCCTGAGTATCTAGTTTCTGCAACTGATCACTGTCGCTTTGACATTTGTTGAATTTTATTTAATAATTGGAGCTTTCATTTGCTTGACAGGTTTCTGAGAGAGTACGTATTTTGGTGACAGATGCCAATGATGAGAGTCCAGAGTTCCAGAAAACACCATACATCGTAAATGTCCCAGAGGTAAGTGTAATTCTAAGTGTAATAGTGTGTAATAGCTTGGCAATTCTCAAATACTATTCATGATAGCCGAGAGATCTGACCATAATAACTGTTATCACCTATTTAGCTCATTACAATAAGATTGTCTCATCATTTTCCTTGGGCAGTTTTTTTTAATCATATATGCATCAATAAGTAATCTGTGTGTTTTGGCTGTAATATAACAGACAAGGCAGAAACTAAAAAACTAAAAAATAAAGCAGTTATCTGAAACATTTTCTAAACACAAATCATTTTTCCTTAGGATACACTTCCAGGAAGCAGCATTTTTCAGGTGGAAGCACTAGACAAAGACATGGGATCTGGTGGAAGCATTACATATTTAATACAGGTAAATTTTATTCTTGTCATCTAAAATAAATGTATCCTGGATCATGCATTAACTAGAAAGGGATATTTTGTGTACATTTATTACTAGGGTTAATTTTAATAAATTTTGTGCTACTTTTTGCCTATTTGTCTAGTACTCTTCAGGGAAGCAATCAGTGGAAATGCCATGTTAAATTTTATGGTACACAGTGCAGTATAGAGATGTATTTGCTGCAAGTGTGTTTTGAGCCATTTTGTAGTTGCAAAAGTTCATTGAGGTTATTAGTTTAAATGCAAAAATAATTGTATGTTGAGTAGGAATCCCAACATCACCCCCAGAAGAAAAGTGCACTATGATGAAGATAGTAAGCTGGACTGGAGAAAAGAGAAGAGAGGTGGTTGTGTTAGGAACTGTGCTAGAGCTGTGCTACCCTCTGGGTAGTCAAATGTGCTATCACATTTAAATGCAGATTACAGGAAAATTACAGGTAAATTAAATATTTTTATAGAAAGGAAAAATGTTTAAAGTAAACATTTAACATGCTTGATTTTTCTGTGATTTTACCTGCAATTCTTTTAAGTTGGTGATAGGGTCTCTTTAAACATCATGGGTCCAACATAAAATAAGAGATTTTCTTATGGAGATATCCATAAATTTAAGCTTTTTCATATTAAATTTATCTGAAGGATGGCAGTGATATGAAGACACTTCTGTACAAGTCTGTAATAGACGTGAATGGTTATGCATTTTGTAATTTTTTTTGTTATCTGACAGTATGTATTATACAAACAGACTTTAATACCAAATAACACCAAATAATAATTATCAGCTATATGAAACACTGCTGATAATATAATATTTTAATAAGTATTAAAGTAGAACTATAGACAAAACGTTTTTTTCATTTTGGAGTAAGGGAGGGTCATAACCACTGACAGTCTATTTTTTGCCATCTGTGTCCCATTTGGAAGATATCCCTTCAATACAATTCATTAGTACATTAAAAAGGGGCCCGCGGTCCCTGCCTGCAAAAGGCAGTTGCTAAGGCCTGGCTGAGCCAGTGTCAGGCTTAACCATGTGGTGCTAGCTGTGTCTGGGAGCTCGAGCAAGTAGAGTGCTGGAGGAGCTGAAGAGTAATGGTCTGCAGTAAGAGTTGTGCTGGAGGAAGAGAGATCTGTATATACCGGAGTGTATATAAATTGTTCCAATTCTTTGTTCTAAAAGTCGTCCCAATTGATTGTTCTGAAATTCACTGGGCATCCCATAATTCCTATACCCCATCCAAGTCCAATCCCCTCAATAAAACACAAAAAAAACAAAGCTAATGGTCTGTTCATTGCCTTGAAGTGACTGAGGACTTGAATGCCGGGCTGGGGTGACAGGTGGGCCACAACACTTAGCAGCACTTATGGGGGTACCGCTGAGTATATAATACAGTTCAGAGTATATAGTGCAGTCAGTGTAGTATATATAATACAGTAAAGAGTATATCATTCAGTCAGAGTAGTATATATAATAAAGTTCAGAGTATATAGTGCAGCCTGTGTAGTATATATAATACAATGCAGAGTATATAGTGCAGTCAGTGTAGTATATATAATATAGTACAGGGTATATAGTGCAGTGCAGAGTATATTACAATATTTTTCTCTATACAGCGGCAAGATGTCATTTACTAAATATTTCCAAAAGGCTAATGAGGGAGCTTCTGTTTTTTTCCAATTCCGTATTATTGTCTTTCTCACATAGAAAAACAACAGACTTACTGTTGTTCTCTTAGCCCTAGTGGGGATATTAATTCTTACCAGACCCAAAATAAAAATCTCTGCATCTTGTTCTAAAATAACTGATGTAACTGTAGTAATTACCCTTATAACCTCTCTCCAAAATATCACTATAGCAGGGGAAAGACCAGAATATATGGATAAAATCTCCTGGAGTATACCCACATCTCCAACAATTCTGAGGGTTCAATGGGCACATTCTATATAATCTGTAAGGTGTATAATATATTCTATGTGTTATCTTAAATTGTATGAGCTTGTCTCAAAGTGAGACTAATATCTGGAAGAGAAGAAATTGATTGCACACTCGAATCCAAAAGATGCTGTTGAAATTTCTTTATTTTCAGGATTCGAGAAGCCCTCGAATCCAAAAGATGCTGTTGAAATTTATTTATTTTCATAAGCCAAACAAACTTGCAAGGATGATTAGTTGATGCGTTTCCCATGAAAGCTATTTCACACGTTAGCCGTGGAGGCCGGTTCTTTCCCTGGTTTAGGTATGACTATTATATATGGATGCAGAAAATGTGGTTGAGGGATCTCCCTTTTAGGTAAAGACTGATATAGTTGACTAAGGGGCCAACACGGTGAGAAAATGTTTATAATATGAATAAGGCAGGCCATCTGGCCCTAGAGTTTCATGTAGGGGTAATTGTTTTACTGCAGTGATAAGTTCTTCTAATATACAAGTTTAGTGGCGGATAGTAGGTCATTTGAGAGAGGATATGAAATTTTCAAAATTCTTTTTGTGAAAAGGAGGATGTAGGTTAAATAACTTGCTGTAATATTTTTCAAAATGTTTTGCAAATCTATTTGGGCAGTAAATAGGGATGCCATCAGATTGAAGAATAAATTCAGGCGTAGATTGATCGGCCGTGTCCTCAGCCTGTTAGCTTACATACTATGTGTTTAATTTGCATAACATTTTTGTTTTGTCTAGGAAAGAAATCTTTCATTTATCTTAAAGGCAAGATCTTTAATACCATTACGGTGCGGAGTTGGGCCTGGGTTCAGACAAGGCTAGGTTCAGAGTAATGGAAGCATGATCTGACCTGGGGATAGAGTTAATTTCAGAAGATACCATGTAATGGAGTAAAGGTGCTGTTATTAAAAAGTAATCTAGTCTAGAATGTGTTTTATGTGTCATAGAATAAAAAATAAATTGTTTATGTAGTGGATATTTACCCTCGAGGAGTCATATAAACCATGTTCCCTTATCATTTGGAGAAAGGTGGTAGACATTTTAATAGTCTGGGAAGGTGGGATAGCCACAGATAAATCTCTATCTCTTTTGGGCAAAAAGCTCAGGTTAAAATCCCCACCTACTATTGTGAACAGGTGAGAAGCCCTGACGTGTGGGTCCAGTACTTGACGTAGATGGTTGATTTGACCAGAGTTAGGTGCATATATATTCACTAATGTGAAGGGCATGCCTGCAAGTCTGTAATCTAAAATATAAATCATCCACAGGGATCTGAAATAGAGCAGACAATTTTTAAATGGTATGTACATCTAAACAGTATAGCACACCTGTTTTACCTGAGGGGCAGAAACTATAAAAGAAGTTGGAAAGTGTTTCATAGCGAACTTGAGAGAACCCCTCTCGTGAAACTGAGTTTTTTAAACAAATATTGCATTGGCCTGGGAAGCCATAAACTCATTCCTTTTCTTATAGAATTTTGGATTTTTGCATCATAAATAACACTTGCTGTAAAATGAAAATGAACGCATATGTCCCTTGGGGGGGGGGGGGGGGTGGTTAGGGCTTAATGATAGATGTGCCCTGTCCAGACGGCAATCCACATCTGGAATATTTGGAGCAAGCATAGTGAACATGGTTCTGGTTCTGACGGCATTCCCTCTTTCCAGCTCTTTTTGTTGTAATTGGAGTTGGGAAACATTATGTCGAAGTGAGATATTTTCTTCCTCTAATACATGTACACATTGCACTAGGTCATCAAATTTCAAGATGATTTGTACGCTCTCCTATGGGGATGATCTCCCCCCCTAAAACCTGAGCTATATTAGCAATTTCTGTGGAGATAGTACGAGTAATGTTCTGCAGCAAAAGATGCAGCCTGTCATCTAGTATGTATGTAGTGTGGTTTATGGCACTGCTGACTTTGTGTTGAGGGGAGAAATGGTGGAGACATCCTCACCCCTGATCTGCAATAGCTCCAAACAGTCTGTTACTGGTTCTTGTGTGAAAGCTGGGTGAGATGGAGGCTGGAGGAGGAAGCGTTCAATTGTAGGCTCCTGTGTGGGCTTGCGACTCTGGCATCAGTGATGAGGCAGGTTTTTGCCTTCCTGCTTTGCCCTTGAAGAAGGCAGAGTGCTCACTGAGCTCTGTTCAGGTCCCACTGGGCTGTTCTCAGACCAGAGGGCGCAAGGAAACCACCTCACAACACTAAACACCTTCCGAAGAAGAGAAAAGACTGCCATCCGCCTTATTTTATTTCTTTTGTCTTTTTGTTTTTTTCTTTTCTCCCTCTCTCCCTTTTTGTTTACTTTTCACAGGCACATCTCGGTACCACGTGAAAGCCCAACACTACCATGAAAGGTGAGACACTTGCCAAAGTCTTGTCACCTCAACCTACCACCAGCAAATCGGCACTTCACCCACCCTGTATCTACACCCAGTGAACTGTGGCGCACATGTCATCTGTCAGCAATGACTCTGGCAACAATATGGACAACGCAAAGATACATACTATCATCACCAAAAGGTTTTCTTTTACCCTTAATGTAAGATAGAGTGTCGTATTTACTTGCTACCAATATGTGTTTAGACCACCCCATACTAGTACACAGCAGAGATATCCAAGCTGTTAATACAACTACCTTGAGTTGAGGCTGACACACTATACTCATGTGGAGAATGGGGGCGTCCAACAATTCCCAGATCACGCTAATACCTGTAACTTAACACAAAATGAACACACCTGATATATGACACCTGGGTATCAGCCCAACTAAACTCACCCTCGGATATGAGACAAAAAATTAAGAGGATTGAACAAGCCCTACCACCATAGATACCACCTCACTCCTCTCATTATGGGACCCCCCCACCCTCCACAAGGAGCCCAATGATAAGTGAACATGTCAAATGTACTGATAAATGCTTTTGTATGGGTTTGTAAGACTACGCTACCGCCAGTGCCTACTAACCTCTATGACCTCTTCTCGCTGATCTACCCCTCTCCTCTCCACACAGCAAACTCTTCTTTATCCCACTGGTTCCTCTACTATCGCACAAGGTGGCATAAGCTGAGTATACGTCAATACTCACACACATAGATTGATATGCTGATGGACCTGCTGGTGGTCTGTGGTAAACAAGCCACCCCTCCAACCTGTTAACACTCCAGGTGACAGTTGCTCTATTACAGCCATAATGTTATTAATGTTATTTTTGTATATCTCGTTTCTGTAGTCTATACACCATTCACGGTTCTTGGCTTTCCATTGAATACCATTTAACGCCCTCAACAATCCACTTATCAGTTCCACCCTCACTACGCATACACATCGCAGACGGTATGAAACTAAGGACAAAGATCAATCTCACACTACTCCCAGGCCTCCCGGCATCACTAGAGACAGACCTTAATCTCAGGTGACACAAACCTCTCACTGGTAATACATTCCTTACTGGTGACAGAAGCTCACTACCGCTCCTCCCACTATCCCCCCAGAGTACAACTTAGTACCTGATTTTCCTAGGTACTATCCGGCTCCTCACCATATAGGTGAGATTTGAGCATCCACTCAACAGTCCCTCCTTCCCCCTTACCCCTGACCCTACTGTAAAATACCCCCCCTCCACACCACAGGAAAAGATTACACCTTCTTTTCTCACCCTCACAAAAGGTATCGATCTTATTTTTGTTACACAGCGAGATATTAAAAACGTTAAATCAGCAGACATAGGCATTATATCACTCTCAGACTATGCACCCATGGCAATTTCTATACAGCTTGATCCCCCAAAACTACCATTCTTTAACTGGAGACTGAATGCCTCCCTCCTAACAGACCAGACGATTAAAGACGAAATACATAACGCTATTAATGACTATTTTAGGAATAACACAGACTCGGACACTGACCCCCTCACTAATTGGGAAGCACACAAATGTGTCATAAGAGGAAACCTAATGAAATGGGGTGCAAGAAAGAAGAAAGAGAGGGAGACAGAGATAACTAGTTTGACCACACAAATCAATAAACTTGAAACGCAACACAAACAATCACTTTCCATTTTAGTAGCAGAAGAACTTACAAGATGCAGAAACGCACTAAAACAAATATTAGACCTAAAGATTAGGAAAGCACTTTTCTTTAAGAAAGGCATCTACTATGAACACGGCGACAAAAGTGGAAAACTACTGGCCAAAGCCCTCAAAGACGCACAGATGACGACCACCGTGCATGCTATAAGAGACACAGACGGCATACCCAGACACAACCCCACCGAGATCGCAGATCTCTTTCACAAATTCTACACAAAACTCTACAACCTCCCAAACCAACATAAGCCCCCTCACCTCACACTCACAAAACAAGAAACGATAGATCAATTTCTAAAAGACAGTAAACTACCCCAACTATCACAAGAGGACGCACAATGACTAGAAGAGCCCATATCTACTACTGAAATATTAGGAGAGATCAAAGAACTAAAATCGGGTAAGAGCCCAGGCCCTGACGGCTTTACTTCTCAATATTACAAGACCTACATGCACCAGCTAACCAAACCCTTACTGACCACATTCAACTACTTAGACAAACACAAACACCACCAAGACCCCTTTCTCATGGCACACATTGCAGTGATCCCCAAACCAGACAAGGACCACACAGACTGCGCAAACTACAGGCCCATTTCCCTCTTAAACACCGATCAAAAACTCCTAGCCAAAATACTAGCTAATAGAATAAAACCCCTTCTAGCAAATATAATTGGCCCCGAACAAGTAGGATTTATGCCTGGTAGGGAGGCAAGAGATAACATCACTAAAGCACTTAACCTGATACATTTCTCCAAACTTTCTAAGACTGGCAAACTCATACTCTCCACCGACGCCGAAAAGGCTTTTGATAGAGTCTCCTAGGATTACATGATGCGTACATGTTCCCAAATTGGGCTAGATAGAAACATGATGTCATGGATATCAGCACTCTATCAGAACCCTCAGGCCAGAATCAAAGTAAATACGCTCTCCAACCCGATAAAAATACGAAACGGCACTAGACAGGGATGCCCCCTATCCCCCCTTCTCTTCATTTTCTCATTAGAACCTCTAATCAGAACCATCAACACTAACAAAGACATAAGAGGATTCGAGATTGGGGACAGATAATATAAAACCGCCGCATACGCAGATGACCTCCTGTTCTTCCTTACAGAACCACATGTCTCCATACCCAATCTTGAGAAAACATTTGAAACCTTTGGCTACATCTCTAATTTCAAAATTAACAACACAAAATCTGAAGCCCTGAACATTAACCTCCCGCCAGAGCAACTGAGATTACTAAAAGACAACCATACCTACACATGGGTAAGACACACATTAAAATACCTAGGGATTAACTTGACTAACAATATAGACTCCTTGTACCATCACAATTACGAACCACTACTGAAAACATTGATTAGAGACCTCCAGAAATGACAATCAAAAACATTCTCATGGTTCGGCAGGGCCTCAATACTTAAAATGACGATACTACCCAGGCTCCTATATTTCTTTAACGCCCTCCCTATGAAAATCTCAGAGACCTTCTTCACCACACTAACTAGAGCACAGAGACGCTTCCTATGGGCAGACAAAAAAACAAGAATACAGATTAGACTCCTACAACTACCCAAGAACAGAGGTGGTATAGGCCTCCCGAATTTTAGAAAATACCACCAAGCTTCCCATATCACACGAATAATAGACTGGCACTGCCATACGACAAACAAATTTGTATGTATACTAATGCAGCGCTTGTACCCCAAATACTCCCTTTACAAGAGAAAATTCTACTCTGATGAGTTTGGGGTTATAGAGAAAAATAGTTTTGGCGTGATGCCAACCTCTAGTACCATAAATATGTATAAATATACAGTGCTGAACCTTATAAAAAACACATAAAATTTATAGACTGTTTTCAATAAAAATGTGGGTATAAGAAAAGTATAACTGTGATTAAAATCGGTGAAGATAAAATCAAAATATTATTAAAATATTATTATACCGTGAAAAAATACCGTGAGAAAATGAAAATTCATAAAACTCAATATCTGTTAAAATCGTGGGTGCTGGGTGAAAAAAAGAACTATACATAAAAGTGTATAGAGGTGAAGTCCATAACATTAATTGGTGGTCAGGTAAAATGACACTTGTGGCAATAGAGAGATAGTGGCGCGCAAATAAAACTAACTGTTCAAGTCACGTGACCAGTGACGAACACGCGTCGGGACGACCACACACGTGACCTACCGGAAGTGACGCCATCGAGCTCGAAGCTCGTTTATACCCTGCACTTGTATTCACTTATTAAATGTGAGTACCCATTGTTTTATCTGTTTTATTTTAATAAATACTTGGCTACTGCTGACATACTACACTATGAGGCATCTTTACTTTATGTACACACTGAGGTGAAAACCAACCCCCCCCCCCCCACCCCTGCCTGGACAAGGAATAAGCTGACAGGAATCGCCCAGAACACATAGATAGGATCTACCTGGGACACACAGCTGGGAACCCGAAAAAACCCCCGTGAGGACGGTCACCAATGACCATAAAGACCTACACTACACTGCTGTAACCTTACAGCTGTAAGGTAAGGGGCCATCCATATCCCCAATAGGATTGCATGGAAAAATACACGGATCACTGCACAGGATTCATAGATTACTCCCTACCACCATCGGATACCTCAGCACCGACACTTTTTTCTTCTTTTTTTGGATAGAAGATATTATTTTCACTTTGCACTGACACCATATATGGACTCTTTGTGATTGGACATTTTTTTGCGATTTCACCTATCGCCACTCACCATTCTATTTTGTAGCACCTGCATATATTCCTTTTACCTCAACCTGCCAATACGCTATAGGTGGTACTGATCTGAGACCACCATCATCCATTACTCCCCCCTTGGCATTCAAGGAATATTTCTCTCCTGCGTTATTTGCACTTTAATTATTTATTTCTCTATATCACTTTTATGATATATTTATTGGATCTTTTTCTCTTTCTTGGATCACTGCCACTCTCTTTAGACACACTATTGGATGCATATTATATGTTTTTAAGGATTTTTGTATCACGTTTTATTTACTCATTTTATATCACTTGTTTTATACACATTTGGATGCACTGTCATTTTACTCAGTCACAGTTTGCGATTTTTTATCATGCATTTTTAACTAGGATTACTTTTCACCACAAGATCTAAACTAGACGCACAACTAGAAGCACTGCGATCTATTTGATCTAGTATTGATATTTATATGTGTTAGATTACTCTAACCAGGAAGTTTTAACTAGGATTTTACATCTATTACCTGATTACTTTGTCTTTTTAACATATAGTTTAGTTTTATTTGCGCGCCACTATCTCTCTCTTTAATTCCATTTGGGTTCAGACATTTCCTTTGAGTTACCATTCGGTGTGCTGGCGCAAGATTACTCTCTTTTATTTTTTACTTGTGGCAATAGGTGACTTAGCTCGGTGTGATGGTGACGGCTTGTCTGATGGCTCTCGGGCCTAATGGAGTAAGGCTTACCGGATAGATTGGACTTGAAAAAGGCTTATGCCTCACAAGTCGCAAAAGCTTAAACGTTTAGGGACTGGCAACTCTCAGCTCCTCATGATGGCTCCAGAACTTTCTCAGGTACCGCGTGAGTTGGTAGGTAACAGGAGGGTAAGTATCAGATGGGGAGAGGTGAGCGTCAGAAATCCACGTTTTCAAGCATGTTGTGTGGTCATATTGAAAGGAAGAACTTACATAGCGTAATACCGTTGAGAAACGTTTTTAGTGTTAAGAAAACTGTTTAAAAACACTCACATTTAGATGGTTAAAAACAGGCCTGTTTTAAAATTGGAGTTGGCGTGGTGCTGTCCTTGTAGTCCACCCGACGCGTTTCGTCCGCATAGACGTCGTCTGGGGTGTGGACTACATGTGCCAGCAGCACGCATTTATAGGGAGTGTGACCCCAAAGTGAAAAAACGTTAGTGTGGACCGGAAGTGATGTCACTTCCGGTCCGGCGAAATTTTGGTGTTAATTTTGTTTAAAATAGAGTAAGGCAGCATTGGGGATAGAGCTGTAATGTTTATTTTATCGATTGATACGTTTTTTTCCTTATTTGCTTCTCTATTTGTGCTTCTTCTATTGTGAAATCATTTAGAAGCCTATAGGAGAGCGTCATGGCGTCACATCCACTCTGGGCCATGTGACCGCCTGTTAAATCAAGCCTCACTTTGGATACCCAGAGCGGCGGCGCATAGACGCTTTATGGTGCTTTGTATGAAGTTAAAAAACATAACATTTTAAAAAAGCCATAATATGGAAATAATAAAATAAAATTTATGCCAAAGGTATCTGTGTAAAATATAAAATATTTTTATAAAAATATATCATAATAATGTTGCTTAAAAAAGATACCAGGGACGGTTCCTATAAAATCTGTATATAGGAGCTTAAATATGCGGCATAAATGAATATAAACGCATAAAATGCATATAAATGTATATATATATATATATATATATATATATATATATGTGTAAAATCCATAAAATACCTATATATAAAATATACATAAAAGCATGAATTATCAGTGATACATTCCTAAAAAATGGCTCTATGGTTGTTATAAAATGTTAATGTTTTCTTTAATATTAATATGTATAAAAGTGGATAAGTGGAAAAAATATAGCTATAAGTAAATTCCCAGAAATATGTACAAATAATATATATGAAAGAGGTCAGTTGGGAGTTATCTTGTATTACTACATCTGAGTGTGTGTTTGTAAGGAAGTATATCTTTAATTTCTCTTAGAGGATATTATTTACGCTTTATTGATAAATGCGTTTATATCCCAGTCTATGTTCATTCCTGTCGGAGAATGGGATTGTAATTGGTATATCCAAAAAGTTTCAAGTTGTGAGACCCCTCTAGTTTTGGCTCCTCCCCTCCATGGTGGTGTGAATTTATCGATTATCGTAAACTGGGTGCCTCTGGGGTCTCTATTGTGATACTGTCGATAGTGCCTTGGTACTGTGTGCTTAATACTTCCACTTTTTATTTTAGAGATATGTTCAGATACTCTGGTTGTAAAAGAGCGTACTGTACGGCCGACATATTGTTTTGAGCATGGACAAGTAATCAGATATACAACGTGTGTGGTAGCACATGTACTGAAATGCTTGATGGGGTATTTTATCTTGGTCACTGAAGATTCAAATTCTTTGGTCGTACATCTTCCTTTGATGTTATAGTGGCAAACAACGCACTTTTTACATGGATAATATCCTATGAGGTTATGAAAAAAAAGACAGTTTGGTCGGAGGGTTAATAATTGTGGGGGCAATTTGGCTTTTAAGCGAGGATGCCCCTTTGTATATCACTCTAGCGTTGTCTGGTAAGAGTGGACCTAAAACTTTGTCATTTTTTAAGATATTCCAGTGTTTGGCTAGTATAGATTTGATCTGTTTATGTTGAACTGAATAATCCGTTAAGAAAGACCATTTGAACTTGTCATCCACAGCGGCTCTGGGTTTATGGCTGTTAGATAAACCCAGAGCCGCTGTGGATGACAAGTTCAAATGGTCTTTCTTAACGGATTATTCAGTTCAACATAAACAGATCAAATCTATACTAGCCAAACACTGGAATATCTTAAAAAACGACAAAGTTTTAGGTCCACTCTTACCAGACAACGCTAGAGTGATATACAAAGGGGCATCCTCGCTTAAAAGCCAAATTGCCCCCACAATTATTAACCCTCCGACCAAACTGTCTTTTTTTCATAACCTCATAGGATATTATCCATGTAAAAAGTGCGTTGTTTGCCACTATAACATCAAAGGAAGATGTACGATCAAAGAATTTGAATCTTCAGTGACCAAGATAAAATACCCCATCAAGCATTTCAGTACATGTGCTACCACACACGTTGTTTATCTGATTACTTGTCCATGCTCAAAACAATATGTCGGCCGTACAGTACGCTCTTTTACAACCAGAGTATCTGAACATATCTCTAAAATAAAAAGTGGAAGTATTAAGCACACAGTACCAAGGCACTATCGACAGTATCACAATAGAGACCCCAGAGGCACCCAGTTTACGATAATCGATAAATTCACACCACCATGGAGGGGAGGAGCCAAAACTAGAGGGGTCTCACAACTTGAAACTTTTTGGATATACCAATTACAATCCCATTCTCCGACAGGAATGAACATAGACTGGGATATAAACGCATTTATCAATAAAGCGTAAATAATATCCTCTAAGAGAAATTAAAGATATACTTCCTTACGAACACACACTCAGATGTAGTAATACAAGATAACTCCCAACTGACCTCTTTCATATATATTATTTGTACATATTTCTGGGAATTTACTTATAGCTATATTTTTTTCCACTTATCCACTTTTATACATATTAATATTAAAGAAAACATTAACATTTTATAACAACCATAGAGCCATTTTTTAGGAATGTATCACTGATAATTCATGCTTTTATGTATATTTTATATATAGGTATTTTATGGATTTTACACATATATATATATATATATATATACATTTATATGCATTTTATGCGTTTATATTCATTTATGCCGCATATTTAAGCTCCTATATACAGATTTTATAGGAACCGTCCCTGGTATCTTTTTTAAGCAACATTATTATGATATATTTTTATAAAAATATTTTATATTTTACACAGATACCTTTGGCATAAATTTTATTTTATTATTTCCATATTATGGCTTTTTTAAAATGTTATGTTTTTTAAAATGTTATGTTTTTTTTTAAATGTTATGTTTTTTTAAAACGTTATGCTGCTTAATTCCAGTTTTTATTTATATGCATGTGTATTGCCGTGCATTATAATAGATTTGAAACATGTAATAAGTGCCACCCCATCGTGACATTACGTCTGAATTAGGCTTATAATTGTGAAACAGTATCAGCCTTCTCTACAGATCGTAACCCACTTTGTTTAAGTTATGTGTCCATTCCCACTTTGGGGGTGTAACTTAAATTCCGGCAAACCATTCCCACTTTGGGGGTGTAACTTAAATTCCGGCGAACCACGGTGCCTCTTGGTCCCCGCCTCGAGTGTCAGCATAGCACGTAATAGACACTCAATGTAGAAACCACCTGCAATTGAAACCGAGGCTCGGCTCTTCCGGGTTGTGACGCAATCGCGTCATACCGGCCTCGAACCAAAACGAGGCTTGGCTCCTTCATACAAAGCACCATAAAGCGTCTATGCGCCACCGCTCTGGGTATCCAAAGTGAGGCTTGGTTTAACAGGCGGTCACATGGCCCAGAGCGGATGTGACGCCATGACGCTCTCCTATAGGCTTCTAAATGATTTCACAATAGAAGAAGCACAAATAGAGAAGCAAATAAGGAAAAAAACGTATCAATCGATAAAATAAACATTACAGCTCTATCCCCAATGCTGCCTTACTCTATTTTAAACAAAATTAACACCAAAATTTCGCCGGACCGGAAGTGACATCACTTCCGGTCCACACTAAAGTTTTTTTCACTTTGGGGTCACACTCCCTATAAATGCGTGCTGCTGGCACATGTAGTCCACACCCCAGACGACGTCTATGCGGACGAAACGCGTCTGGTGGACTACAAGGACAGCACCACGCCAACTCCAATTTTAAAACAGGCCTGTTTTTAACCATCTAAATGTGAGTGTTTTTAAACTGTTTTCTTAACATTAAAAACGTTTCTCAACGGTATTACGCTATGTAAGTTCTTCCTTTCAATATGACCACACAACATGCTTGAAAACGTGGATTTCTGACGCTCACCTCTCCCCATCCGATACTTACCCTCCTGTTACCTACCAACTCACGCGGTACCTGAGAAAGTTCTGGAGCCATCATGAGGAGCTGAGAGTTGCCAGTCCCTAAACGTTTAAGCTTTTGCGACTTGTGAGGCATAAGCCTTTTTCAAGTCCAATCTATCCGGTAAGCCTTACTCCATTAGGCCCGAGAGCCATCAGACAAGCCGTCACCATCACACCGAACTAAGTCACCTATTGCCACAAGTGTCATTTCACCTGACCACCAATTAATGTTATGGACTTCACCTCTATACACTTTTATGTATAGTTCTTTTTTTCACCCAGCACCCACGATTTTAACAGATATTGAGTTTTATGAATTTTCATTTTCTCACGATATTTTTTCACGGTATAATAATATTTTAATAATATTTTGATTTTATCTTCACCGATTTTAATCACAGTTATACTTTTCTTATATCCACATTTTTATTGAAAACAGTCTACAGTGGTGTGAAAAAGTGTTTGCCCCCTTCCTCATTTCCTGTTCCTTTGCATGTTTGTCACACTTAAGTGTTTCGGAACATCAAACCAATTTAAACAATAGTCAACAACACAAGTAAACACAAAATGCAATTTGTAAATGAAGGTGTTTATTATTAAAGGTGAAAAAAAATCCAAACCATCATGGCCCTGTGTGAAAAAGTGATTGCCCCCTAAACCTAATAACTGGTTGGGCCACCCTTAGCAGCAACAACTGCAACCAAGCGTTTGCGATAACGTGCAATGAGGCTTTTACAGCGTCCTGGAGGAATTTTGGCCCACTCATCTTTGCAGAATTGTCCTAATTCAGTTACATTAGAGGGTTTTCGAGCATGAACAGCCTTTTTAAGGTCATACCACAACATCTCAATAGGATTCAGGTCAGGACTTTGGCTAGGCCACTCCAAAGTCTTCATTTTGTTTTTCTTCAGCCATTCGGTGGTGGACTTGCTGGTGTGTTTAGGATCATTGTCCTGCTGCAGAACCCAAGTTCGTTTCAGCTTGAGTACACGAACAGATGGTCGGACATTCTCCTTCAGGATCTCTTGGTAGACAGCAGAATGCATAGTTCCTTTTATCACGGCAAGTCTTCCAGGTCCTGAAGCAGCAAAACAGCCCCAGACCATCACACTACCACCACCATATTTTACTGTTGGTATAATGTTCTTTTTCTGAAATGCAGTGTTCCTTCTACGCCAGATATACTTGGACACACACCTTCCAAAGAGTTCCACTTTTGTCTCATCGGTCCACAGAATGTTGTCCCAAAAGTCTTGGGGATCATCAAGATGTGTTGTGGAGAAATTGAGACGAGCTTTGATGTTCTTTTTGCTCAGCAGTGGTTTTCTCCTTGGAACTCTGCCATGCAGGCCATTTTTGCCCAGTCTTTTCCTGATGGTGGAGGCATGAACGCTGACCTTAACTGAGGCAAGTGAGGCCTGCAGTTCCTTGGACGTTGTTGTGGGGTCTTTTGTGACCTCTTGGATGAGTCGTCGCTGCGCTCTTGGGGTAATTTTGGGCGGCCGGCCACTCCTGGGAAGGTTCACCACTGTTCCATGTCTTCGCCATTTGTGGATAATGGCTCTCACTGTGGTTTGCTGGATTCCCAAAGCTTTGGAAATGGCTTTATAACCCTTTCCAGACTTAGCAGCTCCTATTTAAGTGATGCCTTGATTGTGAACAGGTGTGGCAATAATCAGGCCTGGGTGTGGCTAGAGAAATTGAACTCAGGTGTGGACAACCACAGTTATAGTATGTTTTAACAAGGGGGGCAATCACTTTTTCACACAGGGCCATGATGGTTTGGATTTTTTTTCACCTTTAATAATACACACCTTCATTTACAAATTGCATTTTTGTGTTTACTTGTGTTGTCCTTGACTATTGTTTAAATTGGTTTGATGTTCCGAAACACTTAAGTGTGACTAACATGCAAAGGAACAGGAAATGAGGAAGGGGGCAAACACTTTTTCACACCACTGTATAAATTTTATGTGTTTTTTATAAGGTTCAGCACTGTATATTTATACATATTTATGGTACTAGAGGTTGGCATCACGCCAAAACTATTTTTCTCTATAACCCCAAACTCATCAGAGTAGAATTTTCTCTTGTAAAGGGAGTATTTGGGGTACAAGCGCTGCATTAGTATACATACAAATTTATTACCACCGATAGTCTTTCGGCAATGCTAGCAGCTTCAGTCATTTAAACCTATATATAGCGCAGTATCCACTTCCCTCTTCTCATACTGCAAACAAAGACTGGATACAACCGGAACAATACCTTTCCCCACACAATCTGACTTTCTACCCATGGACAAATTACTCCAAATCAGACAAAAAACTGGACCACCCACTGGTGTCAACCACATTAAATATCTGGCACAAAGTAGCTGAAAAAAACAAACTTGCATCAATTCCAGGGCCACTCACACCAATCACAAACAACCCAGACTTCATCCCAGGCTTACACCTCAAACACATACAGACCCGAACGACAATTCATTGCCTGACTGACTCTAAAATCAAAACACTAGATGATTTACGAACGGATTGGGAAGGTCCATTTCCTGGTTTATGGTTCTACTTGCAATTAAAAGACTTCTTGTTAAACAGCAAACACAGAGCATCATACTGCCTTTCACTACTCCCTTTCGAAGAAATTTGCTTCAAAAGATCCCCAATTAATAATACTACCTCCCTAGCTTATTACTGGTTAAACAAGGCCGAGAATACAGACAATGATAAACACAAAAAGAGGTGGGAAAGGGATCTAAACACTACGATCACGAATGCACAATGGGAGAAGGCATGTATCATGACTCACAAAAGCTCCTTGAGTACCAAATATCAAGAAATCTCATACAAAATACTCTCTCAATGGTACATCACACCCTTCAAACCAGAAGATGGTCTCCCACGGGTTCAGACTCTTGTTGGAGATGCAACAGCAGCATTGGCACCTTCCTCCATATCTGGTGGATATGTCCCCCAATACTGTCATTTTGGAATGCAGTAATAAAATTGATTAAATCCATAACAGAAACCAGACTAGAACTTACACCTGCTGCCTGCCTAATAAATGTAAACAACTTCACTATAAGCAGATACAAAAAATCCCTCACCAGACACCTCCTTCTGGCAGCCAAAACACTCATCCCCCTCCATTGGAAGACTACACACACGCCCACCATCACAGACTGGATTGACAGAATAAATTACATTCATAAAATGGAGGAAATAGCCGCGATGAAACAAGAAAACAACTCTCGATTCAATGAAATATGGCAACCATGGTTGCTGTTGAGGTATTCACCTGAATACCTCTTACTCACTGAACCAGAAGACCCAGATGATCCAGCACCATCCAGACCCATATCCCCTCATCACCCAGACTGAACTATAGATCCATAGCAGGACACCGAGATAAACAATAGTGTGGTCTTTGTATTATCTCAGAATTTAAGTTGGTAACATTGTATTCTCGAACCAACACCAGCGGTCTTCACCCTATGAGATATATCAAAATATGATCTACCCCACCCTTCCCTTTGACCCCACCACCCACCAACACCTCTATTTCCCTACCCGCTTCCCCACCCCCCCATTATAAACATTAACCCAGTGAAATGCTTCATCCTGCCTTATTACTCATTTTGTATTACATAAAATATCTTATGTATATTCATGCTGTTAACGTAGCTACATTCAACAATGTACGCCTTTGTAACTCTACTTGTTATATTATTTGTTATGTTTCAAGCTTCAATAAACCTTTGATTGTGAAAAAAAAAATAAAAATAAAATAAAAGTAATAAAAAATCAAAAAAGAAATTAAAGGGCCAGTGTAAGAATAAAATAAAAAAGCAAAATAAATAATTAAAAAATAAATAAGATTAAAGTTCCCCCCATCCCCCCGTACTCACACGCAAAGATGAACGCAAGCATCAGTCTCGTGTCATATGTAAGTAGCAATTGCACCATGCATGTGAGGTATCACCACGAATATCAGATCGAGGGTAGAAATTCTAGCACTAGATCTTCTGTGTAACTCTAAAGTTGTAACCTGTAAAGGCTTTTAAAGCTTTTAAAAATGTATGTAGTTTGTTGCCAGTGCACGGGCGTGCGCAATTTTAAAGCATGTCATGTTAAGTATCTATTTACTTGACTTAAGATCATCTTTTACACTTTATCAAACAACTGGGCAATATATTGTGTTTTTGTGCATTAAAATTCAAAAAAGTGTATTTTTATTTTTTGTATTTTTGCGCAGATTTATTCTTTAGGGCCTCTGCTTTAAAAATATATCTAATGTTTGGGGGTTCAGAGCTATTTTCTAGCAAAAAAAATAATATTTTTTTTATGTAAACAAAAAGTGTCAGACAAAGTTTGGTAAGAACTGTGGTTAGAAGAGAGGGTAATGTGTGGCATAAGCTTCTAATCTTAGGCATAAAATGACAGAACAGTTCAAACACTCCCCCCCCCCCCCAAATTACCCTGTTTTGCAAAGTAGACACCCCAAGCTATTTGCTGAGAGAAGGTATGTTATGTCTATGGATTTTTTTTTTTTTTTTTACCACAAGTTTCTGGAAAATGTAAAAACATTTTTTACAGAAAGTTGTCACTAAATTACATAGTTAGATAGGAGGTTAAAAAAGGACACCAAGTCCATCAAGTCCAACCTATGTGTGTGATTATATGTCAGTATTACACTGTATATCCCTGTATGTTGTGGTCGTTTAGGTGCTTATCTAACGTAGCCACGTGTCTTATTAAACTCCCTTCCGCGGAAAAGTTTTATCCCTATTGTGGGGTCACCAGTATGGTATTTGTAAATTGAAATCATATCCCCTCTCAAGCATCTCTTCTCCAGAGAGAATAAGTTCAGTGTTTGCAAACCTTTCTTCATAACTAATGTCCTCCAGTCCCTTTATTAGTTTTGTTGCCCTTCTCTGTACTCGCTCCATTTCCAGTACATCCTTCCTGAGGACTGTTGCCCAGAACTGGACAGCGTATTCCAGGTGAGGCCGGGCGAGTCTTGTAGAGTGGGAGAATTATTGCTTTATCTATTGAGTTAATCCCCTTTTTAATGCAAGCCAATATTCTGTTTGCTTTGTTAGTAGCAGCTTGGCATTGCATGCCATTGCTAAGCCTATTATCTACTAGGACCCCCAGGTCCTTTTCCATCCTTGATTCCCCCATAGGTTCTCACCCCTAGTGAGTAGATTGCATTCATATTTTTGCCATCCAAATGCATTATTTTACATTTTTCCACATTAAACCTCATTTGCCATGTAGTTGCCCATCCCATTCATTTGTTCAGATCTACTTGCAATGTTTCCACATCCTGCGGAGAAGTTATTGCCTTGCTTAGCTTAGTATTGTATACAAATACAGAGATTGAACTGTTTACCCCATCCTCCAGGTCATTTATAAACAAATTAAATAGGATTAGTCCCAGGACAGAACCTTGGGGGACCCCACTTTCCACCCCTGACCATTCCGAGCACTCCCCATCCCCCCATTTATCACTACCCTCTGAACTCGTCCTTGTAGCCAGTATTTAATCCATGTACTCACACTATGGTCCATGCCAATGGACCTTTATTTTTACAGTAAATGTTTATGGGGAACAGATACACCACATCTACGGGCCTTCCTTTATCTAGATGGCAACTCACTTCCTCATAGAAGGTTAATAGATTGGTTTGGCAAGAATGATTCCATGCTGATTACTGCTAATGATACCGTTTTTATTACTAAAATCTTGTATATAGTCCCTTATCATCCCCTCCAAGAGCTTGCATACTATTGATGTTAGGCTAACTGGTCTGTAATTCTCGGGGATGTATTTTGACCCTTTTTAAAATATTGGTGCTACATTGGCTTTTCTCCAATCAGCTGGTACCATTCCAGTCAGTAGACTGTCAGTAAAAATTAGGAACAATGGTCTGGCAATTAGTTGACTGAGTTCCCTAAGGACCCCCGGGTGCAACCCACAAATAATATATTGCTCACACATGCCATAGGTATATGTAGAATTACACCCCAAAATACATTCTGATGCTTTTCCTGAGTATGGAGATACCATATGTGAGAGACTTTTTGGCAGTCTAGCCACGTACAGAACCCCAAAATCCAATAAGCACTTTCAGGCTTTTAAAGGGCGTTATTTCCCCATTACACTTCCGGACTACCTATCACAGCTTTGGAGGCCCTGAAATGTCAAGATAGCAAAAAACCCTCCCAAATAACCCCAAGGTATTTGCTAAAAGGCATGGTGAGTATTTTGCAGATGTCATTTGTTGCCACAATTTAAAAATATATTTTCTTTTCTCATTTCAATTTTCATAACATTGTGACAAAAAAAATAGATCTGCACCATATTCATACACATACTTGGGGTGTCTACTTTTCAAAAAGGGGTCATGGGGGGTTGTACTATCTTGGCATTTCAGGGCTTCCAAACGGACCCAACCTGAGCATATTAGAGACCCCTTCTCTTCCCAGTCGTCCGGGGATCTGGAGGCAGAGGAGCAGGGTGAGTCCTTATAACTGCCCCCATCACCTGGAAAAGGGGCACACATGAGCCTGCAGACTCCCCGATGTCCTCCATGGATAGAAAAATGGCAGAGATGGCAGAGTTAATATTTAGCCAACCAAGCCCTGATAAAGAGCTGCCTGCACCTCAACCAACACCCTATGCAGGGGATGCAGTGCTGCTAGCTTGTTTCATTGCAATGCTGCAGAAAGAACTTTCTAAAGCCTGTGCCATTATCACTACAGACCTCAAACGTGATATCCAGGGTATAGGAGAATGATTTAATATAATTGAATTCAAAGTGGACAGTGCAGTTGCAAGGGTTAACCAGAACTCCACCATGATCTCAGATCTCCAGGGCAGACTGGAGGAGGCTTAAACAAAAATTGAAGATTTGGAAAACCAGTCTCACCAGTACAATGTGCGTATAAGAGGATTTCCAGAAACCCATACTAATTTGGAAGGGGCCATTCGGAAGTTGATGAAAGAACTGATTCCTGACATAATCCTGCATCACAATCCAAACACGGCAAAAAGGGGGGTACAGAGCTGACGCGTTTTGCACTGTATTTCAGTGCTTACTCTTACTCATAGCATCAGCTATGAGTAAGCACTGAAATACAGTGCGAAACGCGTCAGCTCTGTACCCCCCTTTTTTTGCCGTGTTTGGATTGTGGTGTCTTTTTGCTTTTAAATAAACCCTTTGGATTTTATTTTCCCGGTGTGCGGCTGTCCGGAGTTCTTCCTTTTGATTTCTAATCGTTGTGCTATTAGCCAGCACCTGGGGCTCCCACACAGGAGCAGGAGCATTCGCTTGTAGGGAGAGTCTTGGAGCGGTGGTCGTTTGTTTTCATCTACACAATAATCCTGCATCAAATGTAATTTGATAGAATTCATTGCGCCCTGACTGCCCCCAGGTCAGATGGCTTGCCACGCAAAATAATAGTTAAGTCACACTATTATTGCATAAAGGGGACGTTGATGTTTGTGGCCAGAAACAGACAGGACCTGTCCCTATTTGGTGCATCTATTCAGATTTTCACAGATCTAGCCCCATCTACTGTACAAAAACTGAGAAATATAAAGCCTTTACTACAGCAGCTAATGAACCAACAGATAAAGTATAGATGGGAATTTCCATTTAAACTGTCATTTACGTACAAGGGTAAATCCCACTCCTTTTCTACATGTCAAGATGGAGAAGATTTGCTACTAGAATTAGGGATTATCTCAGGTGAATCCCAGACCTCCTCATCCTCCTACCAAGCGCATCGCCCTCTTTGACCACTGTGGCAGGACCAAAGAACATTGTTGGCCAGGAGATCTTCCCCAATCACCTGATTCCAGGATGACTCCACTTCCCCCCTAGATAGGGATGACACTGTTGTTCTAGTGAGGCTGGATATGACCTGTTGCTGACAGTGGATTCCCCACTGTCATACCCGTTTGACATTTCCTGTTCAGTTAATGGTTGCATATTGCCAAAAAAAAAATTATTACTTTAACCTCAAACAGCCTTAATGCTAGTTGGCTGCAATGTGATACTGATTCCTGTGAGTCTCCTCCAAGGTCAGTCATAGGACCCCCTTATGACCATATTCCTAGAACAAAGAAGGTTGGGATAGCACCAGTCTGCTCTTGGCTTCTAGGCCATAGGAAGAGGGGATCTGCTCAGTGAAATAAAGCTCCAAAAGTTAAATTGGTTAAAAAATAGTTCTATTAATTCATGATCTTTGGGCCGGGGTGCACACGCATGCCCCTTTCGTGAGACTACCTTCCTTGGAAGATGATGGTAACCTCACGCTTTGTTTCCCAGGTAGGGTTTCAACCCACGATTATGGATTCTACTTGATGTTTATTAGGCTTTGTACAATAGGCCTCTGGACAACTGTTGTACTCCCTTCTTTTCTTTCTTACTCTTTTTCCCATCCCAACTCCGGATTCTGACTCTGGCCTTACGCTCCTGTTTTGGCTCATAATGGGGAATATGGAACCTGACTCGGAGATTCCACCTCATGGATCATGGATCAAGGTGAGTGTACTCTGCCCTACCACGATGACTATGGTTTATTCCACTAAATACTCCATAATTACCCATACATGTACACAGATTTATCTCCCCTGTCAAAAGAAGTAAAGCCTTCCAATACTATCACTCACAGAGAGCTGATGTCCTATTATTACAAGAAACTCACTTTCTAAGACCTCAGCCCCTAGATATCTCAGTGTTAGATATCCACAATATTATTTGTCCTCTGGCCCGGAGAAAAAAGCAGGGGTGGCAGTCTGTTTCTCTAAAAAGACCCCTTTCACCCCCATCAATATATGATGGGGTGAAAGATTGGCCGATATCTCATGGCAGTGGGCCGCCTTCATGACCAACTGGTCTCATTAATTTCTTATTATGCCCCGCACTCTGGACAGGTGGAGTTTTTAAGCAAGATGTTGGTGGTGTTAATACCTAAGGTACAGGGACAGGAAGTTCTGGGTGGTGATAGCAATATTCCGTTAGATTGGATCCTGGCTAAATCTGACCCTACCAAGGCGATTCTCAAATGAATACCCAAAAGCAGCAGCAAAGTGGCACGCCTGCTACATTTTTACAATTTAATAGATGCCTGGCGAGAGGCCAACCCCTCCACTAGAGATAACACACACTTTTTGCAGGTGCACCATACATACTCTCGTATAGACCAATTTTTTGTACATACTTCATTGCTATTATATATAACATCAGTGAACATTTTGTCTGTCCCCTGGTCGGATTGTTCTCCGATAAAACTATCGTTGACTCATCTTTGGACTAAACCACACCCCTCTCCATGGCACTTTAATGTCGCCTTATTAAATGATCCCATGGTATATGCTGAAATCGAGACAGAATTACGTGCGTTTTTTTGTGATAACTTGTCCTCGGATATGTCTCCTGCTATAAACTGGGCCACCATTCGAGGTAAACTTATCCAGCTAGAGGCCAGGGCCAAACGAGCTTAGAAACAGAGAATCAAACAACTGACCTGGAAAGTCTTATGAACGAGCAGCGCACGGCCCCTCAGGTAGATATTGGACATAGGATTGATGTGGCTAGGCTAGCATTGAATTTAGGTCTGACTACCCAAGCTGAAAAACATATTCGCTGGTTGAGACATAAATACTATATGATGGGTAACAAACCTACCATGATGCTGGCTAGAAAATTGGTACCCCGGATGCATACACCTACTTTACCCAAATTACGATTGGCTACAGGACACCCTACCCAAAATCCTGAACTGATCAATTCTATAAATTCTATTCTAAGTTATAAAGCACGCCTGATCAGTTCTCGCAAGCAAAGGTAGATGAGTTTCTTCAAGATATTCCACTACCCCATTTTACACAAACTCATGTCGAACTTATGGATAAGGAATTTACGGAATCTGTAAAAACTGTACATCCTTTTTAAAGCCCCAGGCCGGATGGCTTCTCCGGCCATTATTATAGGAAGTATCAGGAGATCCTGATTCCCCATCTGTGCTCCTATTTTAATGACCTCAGATGGGGTAATAGCATACCAAAACATGAAAACACGGTGCACATTCACGTTATACCGAAACCGGGTAAAGATCACAGGGATTGTTCTAACTACCGCCCAATTTCCTTAATAGATGTGGACTTAAAGATAACGACAAAGGTGCTAGCCCTTAGATTAAATTATTTTCTTCCACAATATATGCATCTAGATCAGGCAGGTTTTGCCCCTAATCACCAGGCATAAGACCAGACCAGAAGAATTATAGATATGAGCTCAGCCATTAATTCTGATTGGGATCACCATCATCTTTTATACTGTATATTCTTCAGAATATGGAAGCTATGTACTGTTCGGAGTCAATGCCAAAGTCTTACTAGTTAAAGCACCACAATGCCAAATAGCAAAGAATGCTCTGGTCAGGAAGGGGGTAAAATCTTCCAGAGGTCAACTGGTTAAGAACTGTCATATGGTGGAGCCCACACCATTTTTTTTTTATTTTGCATGGGGTTCCACTCAAAATCCATACCAGACCCAAAGGGCCTGGTTTGGATTGGTGAGAGCCCACACCATTTTTTTTTCCTATTTTATTATTGCAAGTAACTTTTTACATTCGGCTGTCAGCGGGAAATCCCGCTGACAGCTGATGACTTATCGGTTGTTAAGGGCGCTATGGCTGGCTTCTCAGCCTGCTCCTTAACAATCAGCTATTTACAGTTTGTTATGAAGAAAAAAATGCAAAAGGCATGTAAAAACTGCTGCGAGGAAAAAAGTCCCTGACCCTTTCCAAAAACACACCAGCTGAAAAACGCATTGAAGTGAATGTGTACCATAGGAAACCATGCTAAATGAACTGTATTGTGTTTAATGCAAACTGCAAATCGCACAAAAAAACACATAGGTCTGAACCTAGTGTAAAGCTTTTTGTATGGCTCACAATTACAAAATGTTGCAAATAAAAGTGAAAGAAGTAACATTACATTATAAGAACCTAAGTTGAATCCCTTAAGGGACCAAGTGCTTCTTGTAATTGATCTGTAACCATTCCACTCTGTTCTGGCTGTAGCTCAACCCCAAACTAAAGCCCAATTTGTGGCAGAATAATTTGTATAAATAACTAACTAATCTGATACGGTTAGCACTGGCAGGGCTGTGTAATCATCCAGCTGCTTGTGAATATAAAACGTGAAAAGAAACTAAGGAATCACACTCTTATATCATAAACTACATATCATAAATCACCATAGTGAATCAAATGACATTTTTTTGTTTCACTATGAAATAGTGAAACAAATAAATAAATACATCTTCATTTGAATTATAAAAAATATATACAAATTGTAAAGTCAATCTATAGATCCCACACGTGAATAATGTCCTCAGTGAGTATAGGAAAGGTTCCTCTCCACCTGCATGCCGACACGCAATGCACTCACCAGACTTAATTGACCGCTATTACAGGGAGTCAAATTACGCATATGGGAAAATCCAAGATGTCATACATGAGGTCACAGGAATTAATCCAAAATGTTGCTATATATATAGCGTATTCAAAGATCCAGTGTTGCCATATAGAGAGGGAGAGGAAAGGTTACTCTCTTGGTGCAGTAATTCAAATCATTTATTTAAAAAAGAAGGTTGTATTGCACTTACATCAAAGAAGACAGGGATCAGCATGTATTGAATAGGAATCGTCGGTTAGCGCTCCACCTGCATTCCAGCTGACCGGAAATGACTTATCTCAAACACCACCCAATGCCATTTCGTCAGCCATACTCTAACGTATTCAGGGGTTTCTTGTGAACATAGGCTGAGCAAACTGTGGCAGAACAGTTTGTACAATTTCCTTGAGGTGTAGGAAGTCATAAAAACTATTTTGACAGTCGGCACAGCCTATGTTTATCAGTAGCTAGCTGGTCACATAACCCTGTCAGCACTGAGTACTTTTGTGGTTTGATTTTCTTTCAAATCAGTACTCTACTAACATAAAACGCTTTTAGCAAAAAGCTGTTTGAATTTGCAAAAACGTATATTTAAAACAATTTTCTGCCAAGCAACAGACAATAATAGAAACCTTTAAAAATTCTAATTGCAGCAGAACTTTGGAAAATCACAGCTTTAGCGTTGCTGTTATGTTCATAAATATTTATGTGTTTCGTGCATGTTAAAAGATATGCTGCTCCTGAGCACTGCACAAAACGATGACAGGTTAACAGATTCACACCCTCAAATGAGCCACTTTCATCCAGCTTAACCTCATGTGATCTGGAATGCAAAATACAATAATACATCATAATTACTGCACTGACCTACTGGAATGTCTTCAGAGAGGCTCAGAAGGGCCATGTTCCCATTGGTACTTCCAGGGCCGTTGTCATAAAAAGAAGGAGCATAATTGGTTTGCACTGCAATACATAAAAATTAACACCAATTTGAACTCACACACATGCTAGAAACAGAAATTCAAATAAGTACATCTATGGCGCTGTCAGAAGCTAACAAAAGCTCAGTTCATCCAGAACCCTAAATCCAAAGAATGCACTTAGAGAAAAAGAATCCTCTCAGAGTACAATATCAGGACTACAGGTTTGGCTAAAACTACAGGGGGAAAAACTTTGGGGCTGCATATTTTAGATTAATTACAAAATAAACAGTATAGCCAGGCAAGGCAAGAAGTGGGGTGCATCACTAAAGGAATCTTTACTTTGTAGAATTGAAATTGACTTCATTTAGGATACTGCGTCCAGTTCTGAAGGCCTCACTTACAAAAAATAATTGATAAGACAGAATGAGCTCAAAGACGGACAACACAAATGTTGAAAAGGGGGGCATGACTGAAACCTGAAAGTTTAAAGTGGTATTAAAGGTTTTGCTTTTTTTTTTTTTTTAAATAACAAACTTATATATACTTACCTGCTCTGTGCAGTGGTTTTGCACAGAGCAGCCTCAATCCTCCTCTTCTCGGGTCCTCCACCGGCACTCCTGGCCCCTCCCCCTTGACCAGTGCCCCCAATAGCAAGCCCCTTGCTATGGGGGCACTGGCGCATGCTTGCACCTGAGCCCTGCTCTATGTGTCCATAAGAAACATAGAGCGGCGGCTCAGCCCCGCCCCCGTTTTCTCCTCATTGTTTTCACTGGTGATTTACAGAAGTGGGAGCCAATGGCTCCTGCTGCTGTCTCAGCGAATGAGGAGAGGGACAGTTGAGGCTCTCAAATGAGCTAAGATCAAGAACAGGATTGTATGACCTCAAGCTAGCAAGAACAAGGTTCAAAACTAACCTTAGAAATTATTATTTCACCAAAAGAGTAGTTGATACTTTAGAGCAGACTTCCAGCAGAGCTAAGGAGTCAATCAATAGTAAGTGAAGAGAGACCCTGTAGCTAGACCATTCATTTCAACAACAATCTTTCCATACAATTACACTTGCATGTAATGTATTAAAGGCATATGATTTACCAGTATAATCCTGTCTTTTGTAGACATCCAAAAGCCCTGAGGCAACTTATTGGGTGCTGCTATATCTTGGATGTGATGTCAGAAGCCCTAGCAGACACTTAAGTGCCACATTAAAAAGGTTATATAGCAAGTCACAGGGAAGTGTATAGATGCTGGACTAGCTTTTAGGTTGGCGATGGTACCTTCAAACATGTTTGGGATAAACATTTGTTAATACATGTTGTAAAGCACTGCCCAAACTGTTGTCGCTATGTAAATCCTGTATAATAATAATAATAATACAAAAATTCAAAAAAAAATGCTTTTTGTTACCTTTGAAAAAGGAATAGTAAGGTATCAAGCAACTAACACTGAAAAAGTTAGCATATGTACCCAACTTCTCCACTACCCTTATGTTAACAGACACCAAACCCATATGTGAAAAAAAATTGGGAAAACACCATAGGAGCTTAACCCACATCAGCTATGACAATGAAGTGATTGTAAATGTTTTTTCTTTTTAAAATAACAAACATGATATACTTACCTGCTCTGTACAATAAAATTGCACCCCAAACCTCCTTTTCTTAGGTCCCCCAATGGGGTACCTGACTCGTCCTCTTTTCAGTGTGCCATTGTAGGAAGCCATTTCCTTTTATGGCACACCTGTGGGCTCGATCCTGAGCTGTGCTTCCTATGTCCTATGCCCATGGCTCCCCCTGCTATCAATCTGCCCTGTGAGGAGGGAGCTATAAGAGAGAGCAGCTGCTCTTGGGCACAGCACTGGATCAAGATCAGACACAGGTAAGTATAATGGGAGGGGGGGGGGGTCACTCGAGCAGAACACAATGGTTTTTACCTTAATGCAGAGAATGCTTTAAAAAAACTCCATCTTTCCACACACTTTACATAGTTTGTTTGAGCCAAGCTGGCCCCTAATAAAAGATGTCCCTCACTAACCTGATGGTTAGATGGCTAGATGTGCGGTATAAACTGTAGCTGCGGCTACATACAGCATACCGCACTGTTTTCCGGGTGCAAGACAAGACTTCCTGTTTCATACTCAGAACACAGACGAGTCTACCACAGTGGTGCTCAGCCACTCAGATCAATCAATGTATTCTATCAATGAATAAAAAGCTTCCTCTGGCTGAGTCAGAGGTTGTGAGTCTCCCTGACTCAGTAAAACAGAGGAAGCTTTGGAAATGAATTGATAGAATACATTGCTTTATCTGAGCGGCTAAGCGGCACTGTGGTAGACTCCTCTGTGTTCCAGGTATGAGCTAGGAAGCCTCAGCTTGCACCCAGAACACAGTGCTGTATGTAGCTGCAGCTACATACAGTTTATACTGCACATCAAGCAGCCTCACAGGTTAGTGAGGGACATAGTTGACCCAAACAAACTATATAAAGTGTGTGAAAAGATGGAGATTTTCTTTAAGGTAAAAAGCATAAAAAGGTATAACTAGAAACTTGAAGGGCCCCCCTGACCCCCAGCTGGAGCCCTTCCCTCCCAGCCCTGGGTCCTTTACTCCCATCGCAGGGCCCTTTATTATGATCTTGCAAGGGGACCCTTTCACATGTTCAGCAGAGGGCCTCCTTCCTGCTGTCTTGCCCCCCCCCCCCCATGGTGATAGGACACCAGGGCCTGTCTGCAAGTGCAGCATTTGTGACCCTGGTAGTTCTGCCACTTGTGTCAGTGGTATTTTATTTTTGTTATTTTATTTTTTATTATTTTTTTACCATTTTTTTTTACAATTGTATTATTTTAGAAGCCCCGTTGGGAAGCTTGGGTGAAATATCAGGGGTTTAAACAGACCTCTAACTTTTCATCTTTGAGACAGAGTGAGGAGATTGAGGACACAATCTCCATCTCTGCAGCCTCAGCTGCACAGAATAAATTGACAGGAATAGCTCTATACAGAGCTTCCCCTTTATACACAAACTGAAGCATAGTAAGCACATTTTACTATGCTGAAGTTATGAGTGGACACAGGAGCGATCGGTACTGATCACTCACTGTGTTCATTCAGGAAAAGAAGGGGCCAGTAAATTACATATTTACCAGCCCCTTCCCTGCAGCAGCTGGCGGGAGAGGGGAGGGAACAAAGGAAGAACATTGGGGCCAAGTAGATGAAAGAAAGGAGTAACAGGGACAAGAGGGGTGGCATATAGAGGAACCGATGCCCACCATTTTCCTCCTGCCTGCAGGAGGGAGAGGCGGAGAAGCAGACTTTCAGGTTGCTTTGCAGCAGCTGCAGGAAAAAGATGGAGGTTATCAGTTCCTCTATTTGCCACCCCTGCTGCCCCTCCTATCCAGTTGTAGAACAGAGGAGCTGCAGGGCCCCCTATGGCATTGGGCTGGGTAGCAAATGTGACCCTGTGACCCCTGTAGTTACGCACCTGGCCTTATGCCTTTAGAACCACTATAATGATATCAGGGAATACAAACTCACCACCACCTACTGTACGTGTCCTCTGGTTACCTGGTGGGATCCAAGGGAAAACTTTTGTAGCCACTGGGGTTATGGGGTGAAAATCCCCACTCTCTGTGATGTGCAGTAGGTGACCTAATATGGAAGAAGTAGATTTTTAGGATATGTATGTAACACTGGGGACTCTGTGATGTTAATAGAGGTCTGCCAAATGTTCCATCAACATGTATGTCCAGTACACCAAGCTTTCAATCACCCCAGTTTTTCTAGAGGTCTGCTGAAATTGTACTATAACCATCCAGCAAGCACATACATAAGCTTCTGGAATTATGTTGGCGAGACTAAAGTAAAAACACAGGCCACACCCAGATCTATAGATTTTTTTTTCCTGTTCTGCACACTACTTTTTATCTTTCTTTACTGTTAGCTCTATCATTAATATTCTGTTTTACCAATAAGCATATGGCAATATATTTTACAAACAGGCTCATGTAATTTAAAATATGCGATACATCAAATATAACTGGCCCATTAACTCAAAAATTAATGGACCTGTGCTTCTGTAAGTGGTAAGACATTTGTGTGCCACCAGTTTAAATCTGTACCTAAAAGGTAAATTAATCTTCAAAAGCCATAGTGAACAAAGCTAAAAATATTTTTTTTTCTTGATGTTACATAATACAGCCCAGTCATTTTAAAATACTGTATAGGGCACGGAAGGTACATTTGGTTCTCATAATACAATTTAATAGTGTGTATTTCTATTACAATTCAGTTTAATATACTGTAAAGTATAAATACTAATATTCTGTAAACTATAGACAGGTAAATACGCAAGAAAAAGCACCTGATTTACAAAAGCAGTAAAATCATAATCAATCATTAAGTGTTTTTTAGACCACAATCTATTCATTTCCAGAAACTTACGGTAATTAAAAAAAAGAAAGAAAAAAAAAAGTACAGATATTTCATAACTGAATGCATAACAGCATGCATGTATTCCCTTACACTTGGGTGCTGTCCTTTTAAACAGTTACATTAAGAGATTGAAAACTAAATACAGGTAAAAGTAGAAAAAAAACACATTAGTACAATAAAGGGTGTTGGAATTTCAACTAACTATTTTAGTATCTGTCAGGAATAAGAATGTTTATTGGGTTATGATATTGTCAGCTATTTAAGAATACCTGCTATACTAAGTTTTTTACTTTATCCCTAAAACACCTCATTGCTAATAAGTGATGCCTTGCTCACGGATTTGCCTAAGTATTAATATGACAGAAGATAGGGTTCAGGCAATAAGGTTTTCATCTGCTTTAGGTCAGCACAGGCCCCTCAAACTAAAGACGTTAAAACCCATTACAAAACACAGGCTTAACAAAGATGGATTAGTTTTCTTGCCATCAGAGCCTGTCTGTTTCTCTCTGTCGTACATTGGTGAAATAAAATAATTTTACTTACCTGCTAGGCATAGATGAAGAAAAGAGGGTATAAGTTGCCAGGCATTCTTCATTGCCAGAGGCAGACTTGTCACTCTTCCTTCTTGCGCTGTGTAATAATTTCACTTTACAGATCTGTAGTTGTTCGTGCCATTCAGGACAATGTAAGGGCTCTCTATGCAAGGGGAGGTAACAGATGTTAAGATGCTAATCCGATGACACGTCTTATTTTTCTCCTTCCTACTATCTAATTAGACCAATTAACAAGCAAGTAGCTGAGGGATTTTTTTTTTCTTTTATTAGGGAAAATGTTGAATTCACAAGTGGGATATTATTTTTAAATATACTCCAGCTTTTAATAGCCAGATTTATGAAGTTCCTACAGTATGGTTGTTATGATTCAATCTTCACGTGAATAAATAAAATGTGATGTATGCAGCGAGGGGCTTAGTTCATTAACACTATGCAGGAGCTGAAAAATTTAGATGAGAAATCACTTTAGGAAAAGGATTGGAGGGTAGGGTTAAATGGATAAGATGGGCAGGCTTAAGTAACCCACAGACATGAGATGACATTTGCCAGATTCAGCAGCTCTCAGGGTAAACAGTTTATTTGGTAGGTTAGAAAGCCTGACCTGACTGCTCATGCTTCTCCCAGTGTAAGCAGTGTCGGCATGCGTTTTGCTCCTGATCGCCCTCTCCTCAACATTTTGTCACATGATCTAAATGTTCTTATTTAAGACCACACAGCCCAGTGGGAGTGCCATTGGGCAACAGGATCATACATACATTTCTGACTTCCTTCCAAATTCAGTTAATGTTATGTGTGCTAGGTGGCACTAAGGCCCCTTTCACACTGGGGCGGTTTGCAGGCGCTATTGCGCTAAAAATAGCGCCTGAAAACCGACCCGAAACAGCTGTTGCTGTGTTTTCAGTGTGAAAGCCCGAGGACTTTCACACTGAAGCAGTGTGCTTGCAGGACGCTGAAAAATGTCCTGCAAGCCACATCTTTGGTGCGCTGTAGGAGCGGTATATTTACCGCTCCTATAGCGTCCCTTCCCATTGAAAACAATGGGGCAGCGCTCTGAACCCACCTGCAAAACGCCGCTGCAGTGGTGGTTTGCGGGCGGTATTAACCCTTTTTCGGCCGCTCGTGGGGGTAAAACTGCCCCACTAGCAGCCGAAATGCGCAGCTAAAACGACGGCAAAGCGTCGTTAAATATAGCACCGCTTTACCGCCAGTGCCCCCAACGCCCCAGTATGAAATTAGCCTAAATCTTTACATTTATATTTTTATGTGTGCCTTTTTTTCTAAAAGTAGACAGCAGTAAAATGTCATTTGCTGGCAATTTAAACTGTATCATGTATTTTCTTTGTAAATGTCACGTTTGCTTTAGCACATCCTACAACAGGAAAGAAAATAAAAACTGTTTCCCCATCCCCATCAAAAAAAAATAAAAATACATACCAGATCCTTTTGGATTTTAAGGGGGTACCTCATGCAAAAAAAAAATGTGTGAGGTCTTTCAAGAAATTTATACCAGACCCTCAAATCCATACCCTTCAGTTCTGGTATGGATTTTAAAGGGGATCCTCAAAAAAGAAAATGCTTGAGGTCCCACTAAAAATCCACACCAGACCTTTAATCTGAGCATGCCGCCTGGCTGGTCCCGAACCATACCAGGTCATAGGCCCTCAACATGGAAAGCAAGCGGTCAATTGCAAAGCACTTTGTTATCATGTTGTACAGGACAAGGGCTCTTCCCTATAACCCTGGCCAGTGGTTGTGTGGGTCTGTGGATGGGGGGGCTTTAAAAATAAGCCCCCCAGAGGGCGCATGCATTTAATGATGGCGGACGTGTAGATCGCCTGCTCCGATTACTGCTGCCTTCTGTAAATCCCGCACTTAACGTGTAACCCCCATTACACCCTTAACATTTAACCCCCAATCCCTAAATTGAGCACTTAACACCTAAGCTTGGTACATCAAATTTCGATCCCTGTGTAGCCCTGGAAAACCAGCATGCGATCAGCCATTGCACCCACTGGCTGCAGCTCTGATCAGTTTATTCTGATGGGGGAGGTGTGTCCGCTATCAGAATACAATAATGCACCGGGGGGGGGGATTCCTGCATCAACCTTGCTTGTATGGATGCGGGAATCTGTGAGGGTTTTTTTTTTTGTTCAACCCCCTGATTGATAGTGTGTATCCAGATTAAAGTGGTGTTGCACTCCAAAAAAAAATGCTTAAAATTCCTAAAAAAATTATTGGAAAGAATTATTGTTTTAACTCACCTCTAAATGCCTGTTGCTAGGGGGTCCCTTGTAGTCTGCCTCCTCCGGTACCTGGGCTGGTGAAATCATTTCCCCTTGGCGCAGGAAGGGCTCCCTCCTGTCAGTCATCTGAGACACGTGACAGGTCCCAGATGACTGCGCGGCCAATCACGGCATGTGGCGCTGCTTGCGCATGCGCAGTGGGTGCCCGGCTGTGAAGCCACAGTCGGGTGCCCACAGTTGCAATGCCGGCGCCGCGGAGCGGATGGGGGGAAGAGCAGAGCGTCGACCCCCTGCTTTGCCAGACCCTGGAACAGGTAAGTGTCCGATTATTAAAAGTCAGCAGCTGCAGTATTTGTAGCTGCTGACTTTTATTTAATTTTTTTTAATGGATACTCCTCTTTAAGTTCCTAATGCACTGCACCTCAACACTGACCTAATCCTAACACTAACTTAATTAATCACTTCCAGTCTGGGCCAATTCTGACATTCCTCTCCTACATGAAAAAAACAAAGAACCCGCAAACATTATATTTTTTTTTTTAGCAGAAGCCCTAGAGTATAAAATGATGGGCATTGCATAATTTTTATGTAACATAATATTTGCACAGTGGTTTTTTAAACGCAAATTTATTTGAAACTGAGATACGTTTTAAAGCACAAAAACATGAAATAATACCCAATTGTTTGCTTGAATAAAAAATATGATGTTACGCAGAGTAAATAGATACTATACATGTCATGCTTTAAAACTTTTGCCCATTGACAAAAGGACCATCATTTCATCCAAATTCTCCATATTGTTTATCTGACATACCCCCTTGCTCAATTGGACTGGCATGCTATATTGCCTGTTTAAATAGGTTTGTGTTGATTTGTGTTAATATATTGTAAAAAATTTGATCTGATATGTATTGCTTCATTATGCTTGTAATTGAATTAACAAGATGGGCTTTTTTCTCAATTTTGAGGATGCAGGAATAAGTTGAATACATTTTATTTTTATATATTCTTAATTTGTCCCAATTTTTCCATTTAAATAATCAGTTCTTATAGTACGATTGAGGAATTCCCATGCCAGGTTCTAATTGGCACAGGTGACCATACGGACACCCCGGGCACTTGCTTCTTTGGTGTTCAAGGAGGCTTGAGCCCTTATTTGTATGGTTGGTGCATGGCTACCGGGACAGCTCTCAATTACCATCTGATGACTGGGTGTTTCTTAACATCCTGAGTCATCCTCTGACAGTTGCCATGCCCTATGGCGCATGGGGGTTGGCCTTGTTTGTCCCATTGGCCTCCCCTGTGTATACTATGGGCATGGATGTAGAACAGAAGTGGCTGCATTGTTGTATGAATTGCATGTCAATGTGATCATTTTTAAGACTTTTTAAACATAATTTACAAATTGACAGTTTAGATTTACACAGGAGGTTATGTGCTAAAAGTATTGCTCTCACTCTGACGCTCGGGGCGATAGCTCACATGTGTGGTGCGATCGCCATTTACATATGCGTGCGAGACCTACGTGGGTGACATATGCATGTGAGCATGGGGGAACAGGAGTGCTTTACATTTAAAAAAAATAATAAATTTAACACTGTAACTTTAACTTTTTTTTTGATCAACTTTATTTATATTACAAGGGACGAACAACATCCCTTATAATAGCATGGACCATGACAGGTCCTCTTTATGGATAGATCTGGAGTCCATTAAAACCTAAATCTCTCCTCTGGCCTCACAGATCAGTCTGATCGGCTGATTCCCTGGCCGGTCCCATCCAGGTAAACAAAAACCCAAAACAGGAAGTGACAAAATTCTTGTCGCTTCCTGTTTCTGACATCACACAGTGGGAGGAACAACATCCATCCCTCTGTGCCTAGAGCTAGAGTAGGATAGGATAACATAATAACCATAAAAGTGTAAATAAGCAGGTTTCTTATCTAGTGCTTGCACTTGTATATTATACTTTGTCTAATGTTCTGGTCCTGAGAAGAAACTATTTTCTATGCCCAGTTTGTTTTCTGTTCAGAAATCCCATTAAAGGACATTGACTGCAGCTGGCCTTGTTTAGTCTGAACTGTCGGATGTTACAGAATAACAAACTGCACTTTGCTTTACAGCAAGAGCTGTGTAACAAAGATAACAAGGTAATTTTTGTTTACTGTATATAATTTCATATTTGCCCATCTGAGCAAACTACAGGATTTGCTGATTTAATCTGAGCATGGTTAGTAATGTTTTTGTTGAAAAAAAAGAAAAATAATAAATAGAACAAATGTAACTTTCATAAATGTGGTGGATGATTTTATATAATGAGGGTATAGGTGAAAAGCTGAAGAGCTGCACATTATGTTACAGTGTGTTACAGACTGAGAAACTTTGAAAAGAATACCCAATCATGTGGATATTCTGTGCAAAGAAAAATGGCCGTATATTCACTAAGCTCTGGGAAAAGTTATTTTGCAAAGTGATTAGCCTATTTGCCTTTAGTAAATCAACCCCAAAGTCTAAAGGCCCATACACACGATCAGACTTTTTGACAAAAAACATGCAAATTAGCTGTTTTAAGGCAACATCCGATCGTGTGTATGCTCCATCGGACAAACTTTTTCGGGTTTATCTCGGACAAAAGTTCGCTCTGCAAACAGACAAACCTTTAGGCAACAAAGTCCAAAGGAGGAAAGTCTGATCGTGTGTACAGAAAACCATCGGACTTTAGTCCAAAGTACAAACACCCATGCTCAGAACCAATGCAAAAGATCAGACAACAATACAGAAGTTGACCAAAGGGTGGCAGAAGTAAGAGGGTAAAGAGCAGAAAAACCACGTGATTTGGTGAAAGTTGGCTAAAAAAGCTGCTGTGTGTATGCAATACAAGTTCACGGCCAACACCCTTTGGACAGAAATCCACGGAAAAGTTTGTTTAAAGCCCGATCATGTGTACTGGCTGAGGATCTAAAAAAGAATTGTGTGTGTTGAGTTATTTTGAGGGGACAGCAAATTTACACTGTTATACAAGCTGTACACTCACTACTTCACATTGTCGCAAAGTGTTATTTCTTCAGTGTTGTCACATGAAAAGATATAATAAAATATTTAAAAAATGTAAGGGGTGTACTCACTTTTGTGAGATACTGTACATACTCTATTTACATACAGTGCATTGTATATATACATTTTTCTTTTGTGGATACATACTGGATTGTAAAAGAAACATCCAGCAATTCTTGTCTTATAAGGATGCTGGAGAATAAAAACACTTGTATGCATGTATTGTGTAAATGCATATACTGTAATATACACAGAGAGGGGTATTCTAAAGAGAATATATGATGTTTTTAAAAACTGAGACTAGAAGAACGGTGGGTGCCTAGGCACCTAAGCACTATCATATGTGTGAGAGTTCTCGGCTATTTCTAGTATTCAATTACTGTATATGCTAAAGGTACATTATTCACTGCTTGCTTTACCTTACATTTAATTACGCTAACTAATCATTGTAAGCGAGCCAACCAGATTTTAATAAGAGGTCCAATAAATGTTTTTGTTTTTATGCAAGGAATTTGGATTTGCCTGTTGGCAGTGTAATGTTGTAACATTTATTTGCCAGAAACAGTAAGCAGTACAAATGTTTACACTTGCATGACTTATCTCATACTTATTGCATAAAGTGTGATTAGGATAGAGTATCCTATCCCAACCTTTGTATCCCAGTAGAACCCTTACAATTGTTGTCATTTCTCAGGGAATCCCTGCTAAAACCAATTCATTAGTGGTTGGTGGACAAAAATTCCCCTTTGGTTGGTGGTGAGTAAGCAGGCCCCTTTACAGTGGTGGTCAGAACAACAACCTTACAGGCAGCTAATCTTTGGTGTCATGCTGATCAATGGCATCGGTCCTGGAACTATACAGGCAGACCATCAAAAGGGAGGTCAATCAGCCAAAGCTCCAGGAACACTTAACAACTTCTGGAGGAACTCTGATTAAAAATGGCTGGGTTAGAGTACTGCTTGCTAGGAGAATAAAGAAAGTGTCCTGATGTCTATGGCTTAGATACCTCTGTCATGCACTACTGATGTGTGCATATGAAGTGTTCCATTTACTGTATGATTGGTGCACAAAGGTTTATCTAGCTGCTTGAAATTTTGGGCAGAATACACACACAAAAAAGAAAACATGAAATATGCAGCTTTAGTTTTCCTCTGTAAAGGGCCGTACACACGATCAGACTTTTTGACAACAAACATGCAAATTAGCTGTTTTGGACCAACTTCCGACCGTGTGTACGCTCCATCGGACCAACTTTTTCAGTTTTCATCTGACTTTTGTTGGCTGTGCGAACGGACCAACTTTCTGCCAACAAAAGTCCGATGGAGCAAAGTCCGACTGCATGTCCACAAAACCATTGGACTTTTGTACAAAGTACAAACATGCATGCTGAGAACCAATGAAAAAGATCAGACAACAATACAGAAGTTGACCAAAGGCAGCGCTGGAGTATTTGAAAATCCTCTTTTGAAGTGTCGTCAGTATGTTGAAACGTCACTACGTTCATGTTTGTTGCCTAAAAAGTCAGATCGTGTGTATGCAATACAAACTTGGGGTCAATGCCCTTTGTACAAAAATCCACGGGAAAGTTGGTACAAAGTCCGATCGTGTGTATGAGGCTTAAGCAAATATACACATGCACTTTTCTGACCAGTGCTAGTCCAAGACACGATTACACTTTCCTCAGATTGAAAATTGTTACATTTTTACCAATCAAACCTAAAAATATAGCCCCAGGCTGACAGGTTCTTTTGTTAGCAATCTGGCAAAAGCACTTTAGTAACAAGTGTAAATTTTAAAACACTAGCTAAGAAAATCAAAATACAAAAAGAACATCAAGTTTCAAAGAAAATTTAATTATAGACTGTCAATGTCTTAAAAAATAAAGGACTGATATGTTTCTGCATGCAATTTTAAAACCAGAAATGACCATTTGGACCTGGCTTAAACTACAAGCTGTCCATAGGATTGTGCCACTAATGAACCAAAGTGAAGGGACTGCTTCAGGCATTACAAGCCCAACTGGCAACTAGCGACACAAGTGGTCTGTCAAATTCAACAGGTGTGGATAGGCAGGCTCTTAAGAAGTCACCCATAGCAGCTACATACGTTACTTGTAAATGTGTTAGTTTAGTAGAAAATGACTGCAGATTTATTGCTATTACAACACTGTTCGAGTTTCCCTGAGTTTATTTTTTTCTACAAACCTTGAGTTAAATAAGCTAAGTCTATTTTGATTACTTGCATGAAAAATGCCAGCATAACAGTCACAAAGTGACAGGATGTGCATTTTTCAAACATTCAAGTGGATTACTCAGCAGTCATGTGTAATTGCTCATTATACAAAATTAATTGGATGACTAGAGGACTGTTAATTTATTCATTTCTGGAAAGTGTGAAAGACTGAGGAGAACAGGAAGAAACTCTGCATTTTTTTTTAGCTTTATCTTCCAGCAGGAAAAATTTAGATTGGTTCCCTACCTGGATGGTACATGTTGTCATGGAGACCAAGATCTAAAAACAGAACTTTTGTACCTAACGTAAAACCCATTTTTTTGAAGTTCATTAGGGATACAGGATACAGTTAATCTGAGATCTTTGAGCTATACTGCCACCTATAGAAGAGGATTAGGACAATGGTAAATAAAGCTAGCCAGGTATGAACCACTCCCAATATGCTTCAGTTTTGTAATAAAAAAAAGCAGTACATAGGAGGAAATCACAAACTCAGCAGTGGGACCTTAATGTCTCTTAATGAACTTCAAGAAATACATTTTTTACAAAGTACAAAAATCCTACTTTCTTTAACGTTTGTTAAGGACGACATGATTCAATTAATTTGAGACAATTAGTATGTCCATATCTAGTCCAACTGAAGGGTGGGTAACACAGCAAACAAACTGCTAACATGCCCCCAAAACAATTAGAAGAAAAGTGGGCAGGCCTGCAGCTCAAAGAACTGCCTTAAAGTGTTTGTTAAGGCACAAGTATAAGCCAATGCCAGCCCCTCTATGACACTCAGACATAGCACACTGTATATGTGTTTTCTAAAAATGAGGCTTGTAAATACCTATTTAGAGCTATCTTCAGGCCAGTCATGCGACTCATGGCCACTTTTCAGCTCTGATACATGGCTTCTGCAGCAGGGGCCGAGATCTCCTTCTGACGTCAACCGTGGAGATCACGTGGCCGCTCAGCCTCTCCTGCAGAAGCCATGTATCGGAGCTGAAAAGCGGCGAGTCACGTGACCGGCCTGAAGATATCTCTAAATAGGTATTTACAAGCCTCGTTTTTTGAAAACACATATATAGTATGCTATACCTGAGTATCATAGAGGGGCCGCCAGTGATCATATAAAAGTTTGGGGTTTGTACTAATAGCGGCGAGGGCGGGGGGCGAAGACACACAACAAGGAGCTGTGAAGGGGGAGAGAGGAGAGCTGAGAACAGCACTGCGGATAATGCAGGGAACAAACTGACCATGGTGGTCAGGGCTCAGCAGCCCTGGTTATCGTGGTCAGTACAGAGAGGGGATACAGGAAGTGGCAGGTTCAGGCAGGTTTTTTTTTACAGTTTAGAGGGGGCAGGTTACACAGCACAGGCACTGTGCTGTTTAATCTGCTTTAATGGACCAGGATATCATTTTTTTTGGGGGGGGGTAACAAACACTCTAAATACCTTATGCTTGAAGCTGGCTTTAGAGAAGGCCTTAACATCCACCTGGTAAAACCTAGAAAACATATGAACAAAAGACCAGGTGGTAGCCTAGCAAATATTGGAAACTATTTTATTAAGCCCAAGAGGCACTTACTGATGTAGTAGGATGTGCCTTAACAGGAAAACATGTCCTTAAGCTCAAAACCTTGGACAATGAGCTCTCTTTCACTGAGAAATGGTAGAATAAGCAGCAATTTCCCCTTATAAGGACCATCAGGAGTAACAAAGAGAATGCCAGACTTTCTAACAGAAATAGTAGTTAAAAGGTATACTCAAACACCACAAACTACATCCAGACAGTTAAAGGAAATCTACTTTGAGGAACTTGAGATGGATAACGAGTGTCATGAAGATCCTGCCAGAAATCTAAACCCGGGCCGTCCTGGCCCTCAGATTCCATTGCGCATGCGCATGCGCGCCCGGGCGCGGGCACGTGCACAACCGCGCACAGGGAGACGGGCGCGCGCCCTAGTTAGCACCAGCCGGCCTATTTAAGCCTGACTTGAGCAGACGGTCTTTGCTGTCTGCTCTACAGCGTTGTGGTGTAGTAAAAGAAACCTGATCCTGTTATACCTGTTCCTTTGACCCGGCTTGCCATAAAGACTATCCTGCTTTCTGCCTGTACCCGACCCCGGCTTCCAGTGACCATCCTCCTGCCTGATCCATTGTACCTTGCTCTAGTTCAGATTCATTACCTGACTTCTTGATGAACTTTGGTTCCTTGTTTAGCCTTTATCCAGTCTGCAGTCTGACCCTCTGTAACGAGCCTGTTCACCTGCTGGTTCCAGTCCAGTCTGTGGTTCCGTTTCCTGTGTTCAGTTCCTGTCAGCTCTGCTATCCCAGCTTACCTGTGAACTTACTTGCCAAGCCGTTGTCCAGTTCCTGTCAGCTCTGCTATCCAAGTATACCTGTGAACTTACTTGCCAAGCCGTTGTCCAGTTCCTGTCAGCTCTGCTATCCAAGTGTACCTGTGAACTTACTTGCCAAGCCGTTGTCCAGTTCCTGTCAGCTCTGCTATCCAAGTATACCTGTGAACTTACTTGCCAAGCCGTTGTCCAGTTCCTGTCAGCTCTGCTATCCAAGCTTACCTGTGAACCTGCTTGCCAAGCCGTTGTCCAGTTCCTGTCAGCTCCGCTATCCAGTTTACCTGTGAGCCTGATTCCTGTGATCCTGCCAGCTCTGCTATCCAGTTTACCTGTGAGCCTGATTCCTGTGATCCTGCCAGCTCTGCTATCCGGTTTACCTGTGAGCCTGTTTCCTGTGATCCTGCCAGCTCTGCTATCCAGTTTACCTGTGAGCCTGATTCCTGTGATCCTGCCAGCTCTGCTATCCAGTTTACCTGTGAGCCTGATTCCTGTGATCCTGCCAGCTCTGCCTATCCGGTTTACCTGTGAGCCTGTTTCCTGTGATCCTGCCAGCTCTGCTATCCAGTTTACCTGTGAGCCTGCTTCCTGTGATCCTGCCAGCTCTGCTATCCGGTTTACCTGCGAGCCTGCTTCCTGTGATCCTGCCAGCTCTGCTATCCAGTTTACCTGTGAGCCTGTTTCCTGTGATCCTGCCAGCTCTGCTATCCAGTTTACCTGTGAGCCTGCTTCCTGTGATCCTGCCAGCTCTGCTATCCGGTTTACCTGTGAGCCTGTTTCCTGTGATCCTGCCAGCTCTGCTATCCAGTTTACCTGTGAGCCTGCTTCCTGTGATCCTGCCAGCTCTGCTATCCGGTTTACCTGCGAGCCTGCTTCCTGTGATCCTGCCAGCTCTGCTATCCAGTTTACCTGTGAGCCTGCTTCCTGAGATCCTGCCAGCTCTGCTATCCGGTTTACCTGTGAGCCTGCTTCCCAGAGATCCTGCCTGCTCAGCTAACCTGTTTCCTTCCCACCGGTCTGTTGATCCTGCCAGGCACCCGTGCTCCTCCTCACTCCTGGCTCTCCTGTTCCCACACCAGGGGACCAGGAGTGGGAGACGCAAGGGAGGCCTCTCCCTGCAATCTCGGGCTCGCACCACCAGGTACGTGACAGTAGCAGACAGCCATGTCTGAGCCCGAGCAGGGAGCCCCCGCCATGGAGGGGCTATGCCAACACCTGGCAGGTCTGACCGAAGCGGTGAAGAACCTCCAGCAGGGTTATACCCGGCTGGAGGAACGGGTACTGGCCCTGTCTGGTCCATCCAGTACCCAAGGAACTCCTCACCCAGCAATACCCCCAACGGGGCCTGCACCTACCCAGACTATAGTGATGCTACCACCTGAGCCCAAGGTACCTACTCCAGAGAAATTTACGGGTGCCCGTGGTAGCTTCAGAACTTTCCGTAACTCCTGTGAACTCCATTTTGCCCTGCAACCTAGGACCTTCTCTTTAGAGACCACCAAGGTGGGTTTTGTGGTAGCCCTACTGACTGGGGATCCCCAAATCTGGGCCCACCGTCTCGTGGAACAAAAGGATGCAGCATTGACCAGTCTCTCCACCTTTTTTGATGCCATGGCGCAGCTTTATGAGGACCCCCAACTCTCAACCACTGCGGAGGCCGCCTTACGTTCTCTCCAACAGGGTCAAAGACCAGCAGAGGACTATGTGGCTGAGTTCAGGCGTTGGGGTGCCGACACCGACTGGAACGATGCTGCCCTCCGTCATCAATTCCGCATGGGCCTCTCAGACGCACTCAAGGACGAGCTCGCCAGAGTGGGGGTACCCCAGACCCTGAATTCCCTCATAGACCTAAGCATCCAAATTGACCGGCGCCTACGGGAGCGTAGGGCCGAACGAACCTTGGGGTCCCCAAGACCTACCTGGATGCTTCCCAGGGGTCCTAGTCACTTCCGCACTGCTCCCCCCGTTAAACCTACTCATGCCTCTTCAGCATCCGAACCCATGCAACTTGGACTCCTGCGGCCTTCTCTCACCCCAGCAGAACGTCAGAGACGCCGCAGCAACAATCTGTGCCTGTATTGTGGAGAGCCTGGTCATTATGTTCGGAATTGCCCGGCTAAACTCCGTAAGTTCCCCACTATTCTCTCCAGTTATGTGGATCCTGTGACCGGGGTTTCATCTCATCTTGCCCTTTCTGTTTCCTTCCAGTTCTCAGGAAGGACCCTACAAACCACAGCTATCATTGACTCTGGTGCCTGCAGTTGCTTTATGGACTCTGCTTTTGCTGCCCGGCATCGAATTCCTCTCCGTCTGAGAAAACAAGGCCTGTCTGTCCACCTGGCGGATGGGTCCACCATCAAATCTGGCCCAGTGACTCAGGAGATTGCCCCATTGCACACAGTAATCTCAGAGTCACATCAAGAACTGTTATGTTTGGACATAATTTCTTCTCCCTTGTTTCCAGTCATTCTAGGGATCCCCTGGCTGCAAGCACACAACCCGGTCATCAACTGGTCCACAGGAGAGGTGGCCTTTTCTTCTCCCTACTGCCAAAGGTCCTGCGGCTCCTTGGCCCCCGCAGGACCCTCTGCTCTGCTCTGCCTCGAAAACGAGGCAGGTCTACGTCAGTCCATCCCTGAAGTCTACCATGCATACCTGGATGTGTTTAGTAAACAAAGGGCAGATGTGCTGCCACCACATAGGCCCTATGACTGTCCCATTGAACTCCTTCCCGGGGCCAAGATTCCCTTCGGTAGGGTTTTCCCGTTAACAGAGGTGGAGCAGGGAAAACTAAAGAACTATATTGATGATAACCTGAAAAAAGGGTTTATCCGCCCATCTACATCTCCTGCAGGTGCAGGAATATTTTTTGTAGAAAAGAAGGACCATTCTCTCAGACCCTGTGTGGACTACCGTGCCCTAAACGAGGTCACAGTCAAAAATCGCTACCCGCTTCCCCTGGTACCTGAACTGTTTCAGAGGCTTGGCACGGCCTCCATCTTTTCTAAACTGGACCTCAGAGGGGCATACAATTTGATACGTATAAAGGATGGGGACGAATGGAAGACGGCATTTCGGTCTCGATTTGGGCACTTCGAGTACCTGGTGATG
>CM053036.1:173028122-173080713 GCA_028564925.1 Lithobates sylvaticus
TTTTACAGCAAATCAGTTTGATACACAGATAATTGCTGCAGATGATAATTTGTTCCATCAAAGGAACTGACTTACCCAGAAAACTGGTAAATGAGTTCTAAGGACCACTTAGCAGTTTGCTTCTGCACTGGAGATCATACAGTAGAATCCTTCTTTGTAGGAAGCCTGCATTCTTTCCTGCTGCTCATTGAGACCTACAGTGATCAGGATCCAGTCAGGACCATGCTTTTGTTTAATTTCAGAGGGTGCAGGTGATAATGTAGTTGTATTCTCTGCACATTTTTTACATAGTTACATATAGTTACATAGTAGGTGAGGTTGAAAAAAGACACAAGTCCATCAAGTCCAACCTATCTGTGTGATTATATGTCAGTATTACATTGTATATCCCTGTATGTTGTGGTCGTTCAGGTGCTTATCTAATAGTTTTTTGAAACTTTCGATGCTCCCAGCTGAAACTACCGCCTGTGGAAGGGAATTCCACATACTTACCTCTCTTACATTAATGAACCCTCTAAGCAGTTTAAGGTTAAATCTATTTTTTTTTTTAATTTTAATGAGTGGCCATTAGGGATGAGCCGAACACCCCCGGGTTCGGTTTGCACCAGAACCTGCGAACGGACCATAAGTTTGCGCGAACGTTAGAACCCTATTAGTTACAATGGACGCGAACGTTCAAAATCTAAAGTGCTAGTTATAACGGCCAATATGCATGTTATTGTCATAAAACAGGTTTGGGGGCCCGGGTCCTGCCCCAGGGGACATGTAGCAATGCAAAAAGAAGTTTTAAAAACAGACGTTTTTTCGGGAGCAGTAATTTTAATGATGCATAAAGTGAAAAAAAAGTGAAATATTCCTTTAAATATGGTACTTGGGGGGTGTCTAAAGTATGCCTGTGAAGTGGCATGTGTTTCCCATGTTTAGAACTGTCCCTGCACATAATGACATTTGTAAAGGAAAAAAATAAGCCATTTAAAACTGCTTGCGGCTTTAATGTCATATCTTGTCCAGGCAATATGGATGAAAATCTTTGAGAAAAATGGCATGGCTACACCATCCCCCCTACCCCAGCCTATTACCAGCCCCTTTGGGTCTTGTATGTATATTAAGGGGAACCCTGCACCCAAAATAAAACCCTATACCTAAAACCCTATATACTCTGACCCGCAGTGTACAGGCGGTGCAAACAAGACAGGGACTGTAGGTATATACTGTATGTATGTATGTATGGACTGTTGGTGTATACTGTGCTGTGCTGGAGGCACACAAAACACACTAACTCCTGCAGATTACTGTCTTAGGTGACAACAGGGTAGATACAGGGTAAGGTGGTTTAGTGTGCTACTGCTGTGCTATACTCACACAGCACACACACTAACTCCTGCAGATGGCTGGATTGGTAGAGAACAGCACTGACAAGAACACACTATCCCTGCCTATTTTTCCTCTATCCCTACACTTTCCCTACAAGCAAAGGCTGAGAAGAATACACTATCCCTGCCTATTTTTCCTCTTTCCCTAGTATTTCCCCACAAAGTAATGATTCAAATACACTGTGTACATGTACAGTACACTATCACTGTTCCTAACGCCGGAACACACTACACAAGGCCGCCAGCGCGTTGGCCTTATATAGTGTGGGGCATGTACTAAACCCCCTGAGCTATAATTGGCCACAGGTATCCTGCCTGTGGCCAATTATTGCTCTCCTCGCCGCTGGCTCTATGATTGGCCAAGCATGCGGGGTCACAGTGCATGCTTGGCCAATCATCAGCCAGCAATGCACTGCGACTGGCGCAGTGCATTGTGGACCGTTTGCATCACACGAATTTGATGCGAATGGCTCGAATAGTTCTGGACTCGATGAGCGGACGAACGGCCGATATTTGATTCGAACATGGGTTCGAATCTAACACCGTGCCCATCCCTAGTGGCCATGTGTCTTATTAAACTCCCTTCCACGGAAAAGTTTTATCCCTATTGTGGGGTCACCAGTGTGGTATTTGTAAATTGAAATCATATCCCATCTCAAGCGTCTCTTCTCCAGAGCGTAATTTCAGTGCTCGTAACCTTTCATAATAACTAATACCCTTCAGTCTCTTTATTAGTTTTGTTGCCCTTCTCTGTACTCTCTCCATTTCCAGTACATCCTTCCTGAGGGTTGGTGCCCAGAACTGGACAGCATACTCCAGGTGAGGCCAGACCAGAGTCTTGTAGAGTGTGAGAATTACCACTTTATCTATTGAGTTAATCCCTTTTTTAATGCATGCCGATATTCTGTTTGCTTTGTTAGCAGCAGCTTGGCCTGTCATCTATCAGGTCCTTTTCCATCCTAGATTCCCCCAGAGGTTCTCCCCCCAGTGAGTTGATTGCTAGTTTTTTGCCACCCAAATGCATTAGTTAACATTTTTCCACATTAAACCTCATTAAGTTGCTCACCCCATTAATTTGTTCAGATCTTCTTGCAAGGTTTCCAAATCCTGCGGAGAAGTTTTTGCCCTGCTTAGCTTAGTATTGTCCGAAAATACAGAGATTAAACTGTTAATCCCATCCTCCAGGTCATTTATGAACAAATTAAATAGGATTGGTCCAGGGACAGAACCTTGTGGGACCCCACTTTCCACCCCTGACCATTCTGAGTACTCCCCATTTATCACTACCCTCTGAACTCGCCCTTGTTGCCTTTTGATGTTGTTGCCCTAATAAAATTAAGAACTCCATTAGAACCTGCATACATTTTTGACTCTGATCAGTGGTGGGATCTGACTTGCTACTGAATGGGTAAGGTATGGAGCCGCGCACTTCACTGTTAAATTAAACTAGTAACTATCCTGTTAACCTTTATACCGGTTCGCCATATGTTGGGAAGGTGGGAATATAAGTCCAGCAAAGTCAATTCTGCATCCATTTCAACAAATTGTTGGCAAAAGGAATATTCTAAAAATTTGATTATCTATGTAATTCATACAATAACTGCATGAATATAGAGCGTTAAAGTGAATGTAAACCCTCACATACACCCAGTGAAGTGAACAGCCTCAGATGATACACAGGGATGAAACAAATTTCCCTACATAAGTTTTACATGTATATCTGCTGTCTTCATTTGTATATATTCTTTAGAAAGTGCCCTTTGTGCTAAAGTTTTTCTCTTCCTGGTTAACACTGCAGTGAAACCTGGACATACAGCTAAGACAGCTGATTGGAGGAACTCCCACTTCTCATAGGCAAAGGAAGAAAGGAAGGTGCAGAGCTCTGTCCTTAGACGTTGGCTGATGCCGCGTACACACGAAGGGACTATCCCGCGGGATTATCCGCTGGACCGAAGTCCAACGGATAATCCCCTCGTGTGTGGGCGCCGGCGGACTTTTTTTGGCCAAAGTACGGCGGACTAAAGTTTTAAGTTTGGTTTTAAAATTATCCGCTGGACTTGGCAGTCCGGCGGACAATCCCGCCGTGTGTAGTATGGTCCGGCGTACCAAAAAGGACGCATGCTCAGTAGCAAGTATGTCACGGACTCGCTCGGTCTGGTAAAACTAGCCTTCGTTTTGAAGCTAGCACAATCGTCACGCTGCTGATCTTTTTTTGATATTTTCTGACAGCGGAATTTGTATGTTATCGTACTTGAAGAATGATTTTGCCTTGCTGCTTGTATATTCACGCAGAGTACTCCCGAACGTTTTTTCTTCAGCATTCTTTAGTGAAGTTATATATTTGTATATATATATATCTCTATATATATATATATATATATATATATATCTATATATATATATATATATATATATATATATATATATATATATATATATATATAGATAGATAGATAGATAGATATATAGATAGATATATATATATATATATATATATCCATATATATATATATATATATATCCAAATCACCAAATAAAAAATATATCTATATATCTCAATAGAAAAAAAAATATATATATCTATATATACATTTATATATATATATATATATATATATATATATAATATATATATATATATATATATATATATATATATATATATATATATATATATATATATATATATATATATATATATATATATATATATATATATATATATATATATATATATATATATATATATATATATATATATATATATATATATATATATATATATATATATATATATATATATATATATATATCTCTATTTAGATATATATTATTATTTGTTGGTTATCAAAAGGATTTGTTATTACACATGATACAATTGTGGAGTCAGCAGAGCTTGCCCTTAATTCAGATCTTAACCCTCACCTTTCCAGCGACTGCACTTGCAGTTCCATTGAAGTTGCACTTTACACTTGTATTGTCAAATGAATGTGCGTTTTGGAAATGCCCTCCATATAATTTAGACATGTACCTGCCTACTCCTAAATAAACTATGTTTTTGAATAACAAGCACGTATATCATTATTTTCTTGAAATTAAATTACCATTTATTGTGGTTTAAACAAACAAGGCAAAACAAAATAGGAAGGCAACACTGGAGCCACTTTGAGATTTTGTGAAGACTTTTTGCCCCAACGGCAGACATCAAGTTTGTGAAGCCAAAAATTAAGCTTGGCCATATTTGATCCAATATAGGGAGCACAAGAAGATTGACCAGGAATCACACAGACCAGGAACAGCAGCAGATGACATCTATGTCCCCAAGCTGTGGCACTACAACAGCCTGTGTCTTCTGTGAGACCAGACTGAAGCCAGGCAATCACTTCCGACTCTTCCCACCACGCTGCCCTGCACTCTTCCCTGCAGTCTTCCCTGCACGCTTCCTTGGAGGCTGACTTGTGGTAGGAGGAGGAGGAGGAGGAGGAGGAGAAGAAGGAAGAGGAGGAGGAGGAGGAGGAGAAGTTGCTGTCGGGCCTTCATGTGTCAGGCGGGTGGATTCTCTTAATTGACCCCTCAAACCCCCCTTAATAGCTTCAAAAATTAGGCCCTCGCACAGGTGCCGTTGGCCCTTCTCCATTTCCAGCAACCTGCTGGCCAAGTAGGTGGCATAGGCCTCTTCTGGAATGGGGGGTCTTTGGAGAATCTCACTCGCCTGCCGAATAAGGTTGAGTGATTCCTCCTCAACCATGGTCATCCTCCTGGGCCTTCTTAGGGGTAAGGGCAGGGGTGGAGGTAGACTTCTTACAGTCTGGCTGACAGTCTGGCTCGTGCTGGGCCCAGCCACCTCCTGGCTCTCGCTGGTCATGTCCTCCTCCTCCATACCACTTGTCCCGGCATCATCCTGGGTCAGCTCATCCTGTGTGCAAATAAAATCAAAAATCAAACACATGTTTTTTGGTTTATGGCCTCCTCAATCATCCAATTGTAAACTTATGAACGTGCAGATAACTTTAAAAAAAGATCCAAAAGGCTATCATTTGGACCCCTGCATTTTCCAAGCAGATCACCAATGTTGTATAAGGCATTTTTGGCCACTACTGGATGTATGTATACACTATATATGTATCGATATGTAGCACCAACACTTTTTAGAAGTGTGCGCAATTTTTGGCTGTTTTTTTCCCAATTCTGAGTTCAGGGTGTTAATTGTTTCACATTTTTACGTTGACATCATTAATATTCACCCAATCACTATTTAGGCTACAAAATATATACCTGGCTCCAGCTGGGCGCATCAGCCTGCTCCAAGGTGGAGGGGTCTTCTCCTTCCGTGGAAGCCTCAGCTGGGGTGGAGGGAAGAGTGGAGGGAAGAGTGGACAGTGATTGCCTGGGTTCCATCTGGTCACCTAGAAAAGCCAGTTGGTTGTAGTACCACAGCTTGGGTACATAAACATTCTCTGCTGCTGCTCCTGATCTGACTGATTCCTCAATCTTCCTGCGCTCCCGCTTGTACATGTGCCTTAAACTTGAAATTCTGGCTTCAACAAACTTGATGTCTGCGTTGGGGACTTGAGTCTTCACAAAATCCAAAAGTGGCCCCAGTGTTACCTTCCGGACATCCCTATTTCCATATAAAGGGTTCTTGAGCTGCCACAGGTTGGCATTTTTACGGTACAGCGCAATGAATTCCGACATGAACTGCTGGTCCTTAAATGGATTTAACTGGGCTGCTGACATGTTTGTTTCTGTTTTGTTAGTAATGGCAATACAAAAGACCAAAAACACAAATGTTACTAAAAAAGCACATCCAGTTTTTCAAACAAAACATTACACAACACACCCACACACAGGCAGCAACCCCTACACACAGGCAGCAACCCCTACACACAGGCAGCAACACACCCACACAGGCAGCAACACAGCCACACACAGGCAGCAACACACCTACACACAGGCAGCAACACACCCACACACAGGCAGCAACACACACATATCCTTAAAAAATGCAGGCCCAAAACCCAATAAACCACAGTAATGCATCCTAGAAAACACTTACCTTCGTACAGAGCGCTCGCTACTTCCGTTCGGGAACACGTGGGGCCCTCAAACAGCCTTATATACACTGCGCACGCGTCGAAGTCCGCCTGCGTCCTCCGCGTCGCCCGCCCATGACGTTCCTCCTGACGAGTATTCCCCGCCCCGCTTCCCCTCGTTGCATTGTGGGTGAATAAATTCATGAAGATGGCGGACACATTCTCAGCCAGTAGCGCGGAGGAAAGCCCAGAAGCGAACACATCTGCATCCAGCAGCAGATATAAGGCCACCAATATGGCCTTTGAAGAGATGGTGGAGATGGTGGACATCCTCCAAAGGGAAGATTACGACGGGGAAAATGGCCCGTACCCTCGACCCAACTTGCGCAAGGACAAGATTCTCACTACAGTCGTCAGCACCCTGGAGCATAAATTCGGCGTACGAAGGGGCAAGGATCAACTGCGCAAGCGATGGTCCGACATCAAATCCAGGGAGCACGATCAGTACAGGAGAATTCGAAAAGCCATCAAAAAAAGTAAGTCAAGCACGTGCGCTACTATGGTTATACTTGATATGTCTAATCTTGCGCAGATGTTATTAGCATTCGTACGTGAAACTTGCGCAGATGTACGTGAAACTTGCGCAGATGTTATTAGCATTCGTACGTGAAACGTGCGCAGACGTTATTAGCACTCGTACGTGAAACTTGCGCAGATGTTATTAGCATTCGTACGTGAAACTTGCGCAGATGATTAGCATTCGTACGTGAAACTTGCGCAGATGTTATTAGCATTCGTACGTGAAAGTTGCGCAGATGTCATTAGCACTCGTACGTGAAACTTGCGCAGATGTTATTAGCATTCGTACGTGAAAGTTGCGCAGATGTTATTAGCATTCGTACGTGAAACTTGCGCAGATGTTATTAGCATTCGTACGTGAAACTTGCGCAGATGTTATTAGCATTCGTACGTGAAACTTGCGCAGATGTTATTAGCATTCGTACGTGAAACTTGCGCAGATGTATTAGCATTCGTACGTGAAACTTGCGCAGATGTTATTAGCATTCGTACGTGAAACTTGCGCAGATGTTATTAGCATTCGTACGTGAAACTTGCGCAGATGTTATGAGCATTCGTACGTGAAAGTTGCGCAGATGTCGTACGTGAAACTTGCGCAGATGTTATTAGCATTCGTACGTGAAACTTGCGCAGATGTTATTAGCATTCGTACGTGAAACTTGCGCAGATGTTATTAGCATTCGTACGTGAAACTTGCGCAGATGTTATTAGCACTCGTACGTACGTGAAAAACTTGCGCAGATGTTATTAGCATTCGTACGTGAAACTTGCGCAGATGTTATTAGCATTCGTACGTGAAACTTGCGCAGACGTTATTAGCATTCGTACGTGAAACTTGCGCAGATGTTATTAGCATTCGTACGTGAACTTGCGCAGACGTTATTAGCACTCGTACGTGAAACTTGCGAAGACTTGATGAAAGTTCCGTTTGTCTTGATAACGTTTATTCAGTTTACCTGGCTTTGGGTTGTTGGAGTTGTAAGGTTGTTTATTATTGTCACTATCTATACTATTACTGCTGTAGTAAGGGTTTTATGGGTAACTTACACAGGGACTCCAGAAGCTGTTTTGGGGGGGGGGGGGATAAATCTGTTAAGCAGGGTGTCAAGCTCCAAATTCCCAAAAAATGCTCATCATCTACAAATACTGTAGGTGGTGACTTTTCTAAGAAGTACACTCACCTGTCCCTTGGATGCTGCAGCTACAATCTTTGATCTTGGAATCATGAAATTAATCTTTGCGGCTTCACTTCCCGGGTCACTATTGGGCATGCGCCAGTTGCGCAATGCAATAGGACTGGTCCGCGCTAGCTCTGGGACCCCTGTGTGTCCCAGCAGACAGCACGGTGGGACGGGATGTGGCGTATACTTCTGTGGGAGTCTATGGCCGGATGTGTGTGCAAATACCTGCCTTACACAGGTATCTGCAACCCCTCCCCCCTAAAAGGTTCCAAATAAGACACCACAGGGGTGCAGGGATCCAATGAGCGGAAGTTCAACTTTAGGGTTGAAGGGCGGTTTAAGTATTGGAGTTTCATTAGATAGACATTTCAATTCTGTATTCAAGTAGGATCTTCTAACAAACTGCTAATAATTGGACAACACTTTTAAACAATGTTTAATAATCATATTTCGGCACTCAAATATCAGTGTGATTAAAAGTGTACCTTTGTGTTCCATTACCATAGGGGGCAAAAGACTCAGACATCAATCAGAACCTACCAGGACCTCCCGGCCTCACCAGACTAATTGGGCAGTTAGCCCAAGCCCACGCGTGGATGTGGAGGAAGAGGTGCTTGAAGTGGATCAAATCTGCACCCCACCAAGTGAGTGTCTCAGAAGACAGATTGAGCTAATAAATTAAGGTCTGCATGTTTTTGACACTTTTTTTCTTGTGTTTTATCTACCCAACTTTTAGGTGATGCTGATCTGGTTGTGGAAGGACAAGCTGCGGAGCCATTTTCCACAGACAGTGCCCACAGGCTTATTGGCCAGATCATGGCCTGGAATCTGCAGCTGGAAAACATGCAGAAGGAGATGGCCACCATGCAGCAGGGAATGAAGGACATGATTGATGTTTTGGGGAGAATCTAAAGACCCCTTTTCCATTTCCTAACATCAATCATGTCCTTCATTCCCCTTTTGATCCGCTATTGTTTCCAAATTTTAGAGGCCAAATTTTTTATATGCACATGGTGTGTCAACATGTGCTATGTGCCATCAGGGGATCTCAATGGACGCATTTTGTGTTTGCAACCCCTAATGCTAGTAGGTGAGAGGGAAGGGGTTTCACACACAAAACACGTCCATTGATTCCCCATGATGGAACATAGCACATGTTGACATTACCCATTTTCATGTTAAATTAGTGTGCATATTCTAAATTTGGCTTCTACTGTACATGGGTTACCTGTTGAACTTTGTAAGTTCCCTACTTTTACATTGTGTAAATATTTTAGAATGCTAACCTAAAAATTTTAACGTTTTTAAACCATGTTTTTATGTTTGTTTAAAAAAAAAATCTCCAAAAAATCAAAAAAATGTTGTGAGAAAAATACCATAAAAATATTAAAAAACGACAAAAAAAAAAAAAAATGTTGTTAACTAAAAAATAAAAAAACTGTTGTTAAAAAAAAAAAATAAATTACCAAAAATGACAAAAAAAAAAAAGAGGAAATCAACAAAAAAAAACAAAAAAAAAGAAAAGTTTGGATGTGCACTATAATAAAAAAAAAAAAAATGTTTGCACAAATTAAACAATGTGTGGCTTCTTCTTTTTAAATACTACCAGTTTGACCAAAACATGTTGTGGTTCATTGACAAAGGGGCTTATTTACTAAACGCAAACCAAGTTTGCCACTATTAATAAGTGCACTAGGACAACATATAAAACAGGCAAAATTAAAAGCAAAACAATACGAAAAAAACAATCTTTCAAACATAAATAACTGTATTTATTCTTGCCAAAAAAATGATGTTTTAAGGGTCTGCTGCCATTGCAATGGCCCCCCTACCATTAAAATAATTTAAATAACGGTCCCGCACTTGCTGTGCTTATTGTGGGGCCAAACCAAGACGGCGATTATCCAGCCCTGTCATCTCGCCTTCCACTCCGGCCTCAGGCCCTATAGGTAATGTGTAGCTTCCAGAATGTTTCCGTAGATAATTGTGCATTACACAGCATGCAAGAATAATAGTATTCAGTTTGTACTCTGCCAGATGTATGGATGTTAACAGCAATCTGAAACGGTTGGCCATAATTCCAAAGGCATTTTCCACAACCCTTCTTGCTCTGGCCAACCTAAAATTAAAAATCCTCCTCTCAGGGGTGAGGGATCTTTGGGGAAATGGCCTCATCAGGTGGTCACCCAGACCGAACGCCTCGTCGGCTATGAAAACGAGCGGGAGTCCCTCCACATTCTCTTCATCTGGTGGCAGCTCCAGGCCACCAGTCTGGAGACGATGGCCAAACTCCGTCTGGTTGAAGACTCCTCCATCCGACATCCGGCCGTTTTTCCCCACATCCACATAAAGAAAGTCATATTGTGCCGACACCACCGCCATCAACACTATACTATGGAACCCCTTATAATTCCAATAGTAAGACCCCGAATGGGGTGGGGGCACAATTCGGACATGTTTGCCGTCAATCGCCCCTCCACAGTTGGGAAAGTCCCAACGGGCAGCAAACTGGGAAGCCACAGTCTGCCATTCCTGTGGCGTGGAAGGACACTGTGAAGTCAAACAGAAAGATACAATTCTAATTATAAACCAGGCAAAACACCAAACTAAATACAACAAATTAACAAACAATTTGGAACAACATATGTATTTATTTTGTTAGTCCTTGAAATAAAGCCAAAAGATTAAGGATAAGGGACAAATCTCTGATTGATGACCCCTCTGATGGCCCAGAGAAGATAATAATGGGGATGTGGGTGGGGAGTAATTAATTGTAAGGTCACACAATACACATGCAATTAATTAAAGAGGGTGTGTGTGTGTGGGGGGGGGGGGTTAATTACAAGCTGACCCAAACCACATGCAATTAATTAAAGAGGGTGTGTGTGTGTGGGGGGGGGGGTTAATTACAAGCTGACCAAAACCACATGCAATTAATTAAAGAGGGTGTGTGTGTGTGGGGGGGGGGGTTAATTACAAGCTGACCAAAACCACATGCAATTAATTAAAGAGGGTGTGTGTGTGTGGGGGGGGGGGGTGCATAATTACAAGCTGACCCAAACCACATGCAATTAATTAAAGAGGGTGTGTGTGTGGGGGGGGGGGGGGGGGGGGTTAATTACAAGCTGACCAAAACCACATGCAATTAATTAAAGAGGGTGTGTGTGTGTGGGGGGGGGGGTAATTACAAGCTGACCAAAACCACATGCAATTAATTAAAGAGGGTGTGTGTGGGGGGGGGGGGTTAATTACAAGCTGACCAAAACCACATGAAATCAATTTAAAAATGAGGGGCAAGGGGGGTGAAAGGGGTGAGGGTCAAGGGGGGTGAAAGGGGTGAGGGGCAAGGGGGTGAAAGGGGGGGTGAGTAAAGCAGTACAATGGAGCTGGTAAGATACATTTTTAAACAAAGAAAGTGACTAGGCTAGGGGTGTTTAGGGGGCCAAGATTCCATGCTGGGGAGGTTGGTGCAAGGAAATATGCATGTGACCCACTAAATAATACATTCTTAAAGCAATTTCGATAAGTCAACCATAAAATACTATACAAAAAACAAAAATTAAAAAAAATACAGGAATAGGGGACATTCATAGAATAGTCCTATCATGGTAATTAGCTAATGATGACATTGATGCACTACATTAGCAAACATACAAGACATAGGTAATTTGAAAAGAGAAGACTTACCTTAATGTATTCCTCCTGCAGGACGTGGATAATGGCAGAACAGGTCTCTGGAATAATGAGCCCCAGAGCCTGGGGGGAGATGCCTGTCGTGAACTTGAGGTCCTGCAAGCTTCTCCCCGTCGCCAAGTAACGCAACGTGGCGACTAGCCTCTGCTCCGCACTGATGGCTTGCCGCATGCAGGTATTCTGCCTGGTAATATAAGGGGACAGCGAAGCCAACAGACGGTGAAAAATGGGGTCCGTCATCCTGAGATAATTCCTGAAATCATCAGGATTATTCTTACGGATCTCACGGAGCAAAGGCATATGCGAGAATTGGTCACGCTGGCGCAACCAATTCTTGGTCCATGAACTCCTCCTCACCCTGTTCATGGACTGGGCTCGGGCCAAGGTGTTAACCGCAACACCGAGCCCCTGCACAGCATGAACTCGTTCCCGAGTACGTCCACACTCCATGGCTTCAAAACGGTCGGCTGATCAAACAAACAACTTAACCGAACGCACTGAAGACCAGCAAGGCCCCTGAAAAACAGGAACGAGCGGACCAGAACGGCCTGAGAACAGGTAGGAACTGATCCACACGCACTGAAAGACAGATACAAACCTCACAAGCACAAACTGAACGGCAGAAGCGAGCGAATTAAGCAGAAGTCTGAGAAGCGCGAATCGTCTCTAACCAAACGTCAACTAACACGCGATACACACGAGATTAGCTGACGGTGCCCAAAGGGTGTCGTTTGGGATCTCGAGCTTCCTTTTTCTAGTCCCGTCGTACGTGCTGTACGTCATCGCGTGAACCGCCGGACTTTTTGCGTGATCGTGTGTGGTCAAGTCCGTTCGCTTTTTAGTCCAGCGGACTCAGCTGCAAAGTCCAGCGGATTGTCCGCACGTGTGTACGCGGCATAAGTGTCACATGATCTGTCATTACATATACACACCTTTTTGAAAGGCCCCAAAGGCTGCAACACCTAAGCAAGGCACCACTAACCAAACACTGCCATGAAGACCAAGGAACTCTCCAAACAAGTAAGTTGTTGAGAAGTACAAGTCAGGGTTAACCACTTAAGGACCGCCTTACGCCGATATACGTCGGCAGAATGGCACGGCTGGGCACAAGCACGTACAGGTATGTTGCCCTTTAAGAGTACAGCCGTGGGTCGCGCGCCGCCAGCGGCGCACTCGCAACCCGGTCCTGAGCTCCATGACCGTGGCCGCGGGACCCGCGGACCGATCGCCGCCAGTGTCCCGCGATTGGGTCACAGAGCTGAAGAACGGGGAGAGGTAAGTGTAAACAAACCTCCCCCCTTGCTTCCTAGTGAGGCTGTCACTGATCGTCTGTTTCCTGTCATAGGGAAAGACGATCAGCGATGTCACATGCCAAGCCACGCCCCCTACAGTAAAAAAAAACACATAGGCCACACTTAACCCCTACACTGCCCCCTAGTGGTTAACCCCTCCACCGCCAGTGACATTTTTACAGTAATCATTGCATTTTTAATCGCACTGATCGCTGTATTAATGCCAATGGTCCCAAAAATGTGTCAAAATTGTCCGATGTGTCCGCCATAATGTCGCAGTTACAATAAAAATCACTGATCGCCGCCATTACTAGTAAAAAAAAAAATTATTAATAAAAATGCCATAAAACTATCCCCTATTTTGTAGACGCTATAACTTTTGCGCAAACCAATCAATAAGCGCTTATTGCGATTTTTTTTTTACCAAAAATATGTAGAAGAATACGTATCGGCCTAAACTGAGGAAAAAAAATGTTTTTTTTATATATTTTTTGGGGATATTTATTATAGCAAAAAGTAAAAAATATTGCATTTTTTTCAAAATTGACGCTCTATTTTTGTTTATAGCGCAAAAAATAAAAACCGCAGAGGTGATCAAATACCACTAAAAGAAAGCTCTATTTGTGGGAAAAAAAGGATGCCAATTTTGTTTGGGAGCCACGTCGCACAAACGCGCAATTGTCAGTTAAAACGACGCAGTGCCGAATCACAAAAAGGGGCCTGGTCTTTTAGCTGCAAATTGGTCCGGGGCTTAAGTGGTTAAGTTATAAAAAAATATCCAAATCGTTGATGATCCCTAGGAGCATCAAGTCTATCATAACCAAATGGAAAGAACATGGCACAACAGCAAACCTGTCAAGAGATGGCCATGCACCAAAACTCACAGACCGTCAAGGAGGGCATTAGTCAGAGATGCAGCACAGAGACCTAAGGTAACCCTGGAGGAGATGCAGAGTTCCACAGCAGAGACTGGCATATCTGTACATAGGACGACAATAAGCCGTAAGCTCCATAGAGTTGAGCTTTATGGCAGAGTGGCCAGAAGAAATCCATTACTTTCAGCAAAAACAAAATGGCACTTTTGAGTTTGCGAAAAGGCATGAGGGAGACTCCCAAAATGTATGGAGGAAGGTGCTCTGGTCTGATGAGACTCAAATTTAACTTTTTGCCAATCAAAGAAAACGCTATGTCTGGTGCAAACCCAACACATTACATCACCCAAAGAACACCATCCCCACAGTGAAACATGGTGGTGGCAGCATCATGCTTTGTGGATGTTTTTCAGCAGTCGGGACTGGGAAACTGGTCAGAGTTGAGGGAAAGATAGCTGGTGCTAAATACAGGGATATTCTTGAGCAAAACCTGTACCACTCTGTGTGATTTGAGGCTAGGACGGAGGTTCACATTCCTGTAGGCAATGACCCCAAACACACTGCTAAAGCAACACTAGAGTGGTTTAAGGGGAAAGATGTAAATGTGTTGGAATTGCCTAGTCAAAGCCCAAACCTCAATCCAATAGAAAATCTAAGGTTACACTTAAAGATTGCTGTTCACAAGCGCAAACCATTCAACTTGAAGGAGCTGGAGCAGTTTTGCAAGGAGGAATGGGCAAAAATCCTAGTGGTAAGATGTGGCAAGCTCATAGAGACTTATCCAAAGTGACTTGGAGCTGTGATAGCCGCAAAAAGGTGGCTCTACAAAGTATTGACTTTAGGGGTATGAATAATTATGCACATTGACATTTTCTGTTATTTTGTCCTATTTGTTGTTTGCTTCACAATACAAAAAAAAGTTGTGGGCATGTTCTGTAAATTAAATGATGCAAATCCTCAAACAATCCATATTAATTCCAGGTTGTGAGGCAACAAAACACGAAAAAAGCCAAGTTGGGGTGAATACTTTTGCAAGACACTGTAGGTCTTTAACCTCTTGCCAAATCACTCACAGTAGATGTTCTGCAAGTGGGTAGCATAGCAGGACAGCAAAACCCCCTGCTGATCCCTGCTGTGATTGGACACGGCGCGAGTTTGGCAGAAGATTTCAGCCAATGACTTTGACTAAAACCTGCTAGTCGGCTGTGTCCAATCACAGCACAGAGTTCTGTTTTTACAAATTCACAGAACTCTATGTACAGAGAACAATGATCTGGCTGTTTCTTCTCCCTGAAAATCAGGGAGAAAAAAAAGCCAGGTCAATAAGTAAAAGCAGCACACATTACATATGTTATGCACACTGTTAACTTCTTGATTGTCCCTTGATGTTAACCCCTTCTCAGCAAATATAATCACTATCACAGTCGCTATAGCTTTCATGCAAATCAGTTAATATACACTTATTGTTAATGTTTTTTTTTTTGTTTTTTACATGTAGCAGAATACATTTTGGTCTAAATTTATAAAGACATTTAATGTATTTATTTTTATTTATTTTTTCTTATTGGATATGTTTTATAACAGAAAGTAGAAAATATTTTATTTTTTTTTTTTTCCAAAATTTTTGGTATTTTTTTTTTATTTATAAAATAAAAAAATAAAAAACTCAGTGTTGATTAAATACACCAAAATAAAGTTCTATTTGTGTAAAAAAAGAAATTATATAAATGATATAAATGTCATTTGGGTACAGTGTTGCATGATCGTGGAATTGCCAGTTAAAGTAGCACAGTGCTGAATAGCAAAACATGGTCTAGTCATGAAGGGGGTAAAACCTTCCAGTGGTTAATATTTTGTTAAGTTATTTTTGGGAAATTATACTTACCTACAGTGCCTTGAAAAAGTATTGAAATTATGGACCCCTTGAAATTTTCCACATTTTGTCATGTTACAACCAAAACCATAAATGTATTTTATTGGGATTTTATGTGATAGACCAACATAAAGTGGCACATAATTGTGACGTGGAAGAAAAATAATAAATGGTTTTCAATTTTTTTTCACAAATAAATATCTGAAAAGTGTGGCGTGCATTTGTATTTAGCCCTCTTTACTCTAATACCCCTAACTAAAATGTAGTGAAACCTATTGGCTACAGAAGTCACGTAATTAGTAAATAGAGTCCACCTGTGTGTAATTTAATCTCATTATCAACACGGCTGTTCTGTAAAGCCCTCAGAGGTTTGTTAACAGCATCATGAAGGCCAAGGAACACACCAGACAGGTAAGGGATAAAGTTGTGGAGAAGTTTAAAGCAGGGTTAGGCTACTTTCACATTGAAGCGTTTTTGCGCTACAAAATAGCGGCTGAAAATCGCCTGTAAGCTGCCTCTTCTGCTGGAAATGGAGGCGGGCCAATGCCTCTTATGTTAGGAAGTGATCTTGCAAGCCCTAAATAAGGGGTTGAGGGGCGAACTCACAAGCCAAAGCCACGTTTGTGAGTTGAACCATGGTCCTCCTCCTCTACCTCCTGCCACAACTCCAACACCAGAGCCACAGCCTGGAAGTAAGCGTGTAAGGAAGACCAGAGAGTGATGGCCTGGGATCAGTCTGGTCTGACAAAAGATGCAGGCTGTTGTATGACCACAGCCTGGGGACAGATATGTCATCTGCTGATGTTCCTGATCTCTTGTAGTCCTGGGTCGGATTGTGCTCACTATTATATGGACTCCTCAGGCCACCAATTTTGACTGGCAAATAGTTGATGTGTGCCCTGGGGTACAAAGGCTTCACCAATTTCAGCACTTTATTTTGTTATGACCCAGAATAAATGGCTATTTTTTTTTTTAAATACTTGCCTATGTGTTTTACCTCAAAAAGGACCGTTTGTTTGTGAGTAGGCAGGTATATTTCCTAAATACAATGTCAAATTAACAAGGGACACCAACACCAACCAACCTCCTTGAGGTTAAAAAATAATAATGGTGTTGTGGTAACTTGACACACAAAACGAGAAATAATATTATGGAGAGCACTAGAAAAAAATAAAATAAATGTAGATCTTGATAAAAAAAAAAAAAAGAAAAAAATTATAAACATTATTATGGAGATCTGATGAAAAAAAAAATTAATATTATTCCTGAAATCACAAGAAATAATAAAATAATCATTTTGTGAGAACTGTGAATATGAGCAGCAAAACAACTTCATTCTTCTAGCATTCTAAAGTAGAAGAGATTGCACTGCATTAAACTATTAAAAAATTGCAGAGTGACGAATGTGCTATCTCCATTCCGAACGCTAGTTTTACCAGACCGAGCACTTTTGCCTCGTAATTTATTCGGAGCATGTGTGGCAATTTGTGCATCCGAATTGTGTACACACGATCGGAATTTACAAAAACGGATTTTGTTGTCGGAAAATTTGAGAACCAGATCTCAAATTTTGTGCGACAGAAATTCCGATTGAAACTGTCCAATGGAGCCTACACACAGTTGGAATTTCTGACAAGAGCCTCCCATCAAACATTTTCCGTCAGAAAATCCGACTGTGTGTACGGGGCATAAGGGTCCATGCACACTGATTTAAAAATCATTGCTTCTACAGGAGTTTTGTGTTTTGCCTGTAGAAGCAGCTCAATGTTATCTTATGTGCACATTAGGACAATTAGAGGCATATTTTGAGCTCAGTGTTTAGAGGCAGGGAAGAAAAAAACCCTTCTGGTTTGCGTTTTTCATAGGAGCTTTCTGGCAGAAAAAAATGCTCAACTCTCCTAAACTCGCCTAAATTACCGTATTTATCGGCGTATAACACGCACTTTTTCACCCTTAAAATCGGGGGGAAAGTCATGGGTGCGTGTTATACGCCGATCCCCCAAAAAAAAGTGACAAAAAAAAATCAAACGGCGCCGAAAAATAGCGACCGCCGTCAAAAAAAAAACGAGCGCCGCCGAAAGAAAACGAGTGCCGCCAAAAAAAACGAGTGCCGCCGAAAAAAAACGAGCAGGGCCGAAAAAGACCGATCTGACTGTTCGGTTTCGCTCGCAGTCAAGCCTCCCTGCTCTCGCTTCCGAAACAGCAGGGAGGCGGGACTGTGAGTGGAGCCGAACAGACGGCTCGGGCTTTTCCGGAAGCGCTCGGTTTTTTTAATGGCGGCGCCCGCTCGTTCTTCTCCGGTGGGAAATTTAAACATGCCACAGATGCTGACAAGCTGTAAAAGACACTGACAAGCTGCAAATCACACTGGGCAAGGCTGCAAGACACACTGGGCAAGGCTGCAAGACACACTGGGCAAGGCTGCAAGACACACTGGGCAAGGCTGCAAATCACACTGGGCAAGGCTGCAAATCACACTGGGCAAGGCTGCAAATCACACTGGGCAAGGCTGCAAATGACGCTGGGCAAGGCTGCAAATGACGCTGGGCAAGGCTGCAAATGACACTGGGCAAGGCTGCAAATGACGCTGGGCAAGCTGAAAATGATGCTGGACAAGCTGCAAATGATGCTGGGCAAGCTGCAAATGATGCTGGGCAAGGCTGCAAATGATGCTTAAATGTAAGTTTTTTTTTTTTCCCTAAACTTCCCTCCTAAAACTTTTTTTCCTTAAAATGCCCTCCTTAACTTGGGGTGCGTGTTATACACCGGTGCGTGTTATATGCCAATAAATACGGTATGTACAAAAGCACTTTATATGAGCGTTTTTTTTCTGCCAAAGGTACTGCCGTTTTTTTAAGCCCAGTATGCATGGAGTGTTGCCCTGGGAATTTTTAAATCCAGGGAACACTAATATACAGAATCTTACACTTGCTGATGAGGTTTAGAGCTTATCATTCCCTTCCTGTAGGATCTCTATCGTCCACTGAGTCTATTAATCACATGGGATTGTAGGTCACACTCCTTATATATATATATATATATTATTTTTTATTTAATTTTTTAAACATTTTTATAATATATATATATATATTTTTTTTTTTTTATTTAATTTTTTAAACACAATACAAAAAAAATGGTGTTTAAAATGGCCACGGCACCTTTATTGGTATAAATAAATCAAATAACTTTATTCAAATTAAACAGTGAAAGAATAAATAAATGATATTTCAAATTTAAAAACAATTCTAAACTCGCTCAATCATAGGACTCGAGCTATAAATTAATCAATTTATAAAAACAAAGTCCCCACCAGCCGGGTTTGTTGAATAAAAAAACGACTACCCCAGCACCACGGCCTGTTCATGCAATTTTGAAGACCTAAATTAAAGATGTCCAAACCAACATCAGAAAGGTGCACACCGTCCTGTCTATAAAGACCAGGAAAACCTCCTTCCAAATCAACATGAAGGAAAGAGATCCCCCCATTTCCTGGCAGGAACTTTTCAATTGAATGATTAATTCTCCGTTTAATCTTTTCAAGTGGTCTACCACTCTCTGAATATAACCAAGGTAAGCAAGAAATCATTTCAGAGAAAATACAAGTATTATGAAAAGCTACCTTCAAATGGTACAAATCTTGTTTTATTAAAAACATAAATTCTAAAGTTTTTAGTCTGCCAACATCGTTACCTCCGAGGTGCAGACATAAAACAGATGGAGAAGGCCAGGAAAGAAACAAATCAGAAAGGTGAAAGAACAAATCATTCCATTGCAGACCACGGATGCCCTTCCAAAATATATGAAATTTATCCGAAGGGTAAAGAAAGGGTGGGACCGTAGCAGCGCTTTGAAGCTCTTTTATGAGCCCAGTATATATAAGAATGGCCAACTATCCATATGAAAGATTTTGCACCTAAAATTAAAGAGATAAATTAGGTTGAATGTAAATGTTAAATCTACTAGACTCCCATCTACCTAATCTCATAATGACTGTATCATTAAGACCCAATCTAGCGGCTTCTGTAGCAGCTCCAATCCTGAAGGAATGGGTAGAAAATTTAAATTGTGAAAGACCTAGATGAGAAAAACACTGCTTTAGGACTGCAGAGACTTGAAATTTAGTCAGGGGAAGAATAAATCTGTACAAAAAATTGATGCCCAGAAGCCTGTCTGACATCCATATATTTTTTGAGAATCAAAAGGGGGCAAAGGATTGAGTCATCACATGCAAATAGATTGAGCCACCGGCCTTTACCTGTTTGATCCATTTTTGACTTTTAAACAAAAATAAGAACCTTATCTTCTAGGATAGAAACTTTTGATAAAAGTAAACCCTCCACACTGTGTTTGTTATTTGGCAGCATTTCTGAAATATGAAAAGCTGCGAAAAACATTAAAACAAAAGCAGCATGAAATAACAGAGCCTCGTAAACTGAAATGCAGACAGAAGAAGTAGCGAAACACAGCCTGGATAAAATATTTTAAGTAATCGGCCTACGCATATCTGGAACCAACTTAACTTTTCTGATACCTTTTAAGGCTTGCCTAACCAAAAAGAAACTGTTACAAACCGGGAAATTATGAAGTTTAAAGAAAAAAGAGACCCCAGCTAATATCTTATTTATGGTTAATGGAAAAATCTAACTGCACTAACGAACAAAGAAAAGCTAAAATTGAACTCTCAGTTGGAGGTAAGCCAGGAGAACCAAACTCAGAATTTATATTCAGCCACTTCTCCCATGCAACTGAGTAGTCAGTTCATGTTTTCGGAGCGATTGAATTTTTTATAGCTGAAAAAAATGGATTCAAATTAGATCCCAAAGATGACTCGGGCAGCGGTACCCAACCAGATCTGCATGAGGCTACAGCTGTCTGAAACAGGCCATCTGGAATCGAGATAAGGCATCAGAGATGACGTTGAGCTTACCGGTACATGTTTTGCCTTGACCCAAATATTTAATCTTAAACATAAGACGACTAAATAACGTAAACCTTTTATGACTAATAAGGACTTTGAAGAAAGGCAGTTTAGAGCAAATAATACACCTCTATTATCCATATTGATAATAATACGTTTGTTTGTGAATTGATAACCCCAAATCTCCAAAGCAACCACGATTGGAAACAGTTACCTTAAAACTATGTTCTTTGTCAATTTTTTGGAAACCCAAAATGGGGGCCATGAACCCGAACACCAATGAGACTGAAAAATGGCAGCAAATCTGTGAGAGCCAGCGGCTTCTCTAAATAGCTCTAAGTCTGTTGCAAATACGAAATCTCCCTGAAAAAAGGATCTGCCATTATAGTCTTGAAGAAAAAATTTCAAAGTAGTAGCATGACAATGAACAACCCATAGGGAGGCATTTGTCATAGAAAAAATATCCATCAAAACAAAAGCCCAAGGAATTGTAAGAATCTGGGGCAATGGGCAATAATCTAAAGGCTGACTGAATGTCAGCTTTAGCTAATAACGCACCTCGTCCGAACGTTTTAATAATTTGGATGGCATCGTCAAAAGTTGCATATTTTACAGAAACGGATGATGGGTCAATTTCATCATTCAGAGTATGACCTATTGGGAATGAGAGATGGTGAATAAGACGATAAGCGTTAGGTTCCTTTTTTGGGACCAGACCTAAAGGCGAAACTCAAAAATTAATAAACGGAGGGGATATGAAAGGGCCTGCAATTCTATTAGCAGAAATTTCTTTCAATAATTTATCCCTTACTATATCAGTATGGACAGATACTGATTTTAAATTTTTGGATAAATTGCAACCAGCACCTGCAAAGATAGGAAGTTTGAAACCTGTGGAAAAACCCTCAAATATTAATTGTGCTTTCTCCTTGTCGGGGTATAACATTAGTCAAGGATGCATTGTGGACAGCCTCACTGGTGTGCAGGCTTTTTGAATGATCTCTATGGACTTGGTTACTGAATGAATGAATGAATGAATGATTTGTATAGCGCTGCAACTGCGAACTGAATCGCCTCGAGGCGCTTGTCTGCTCTAGTTGTGATGCCATGTATTAGAAGAGGTGGGTCTTGAGTTTTTTCCTTTACTAGAAGGCCTTTTAAAACACTTTACTACTGGATGATTACCAAAACATATCGACATGAATTCAACCATTTACACTGGGCCTCATTAAATGCATAACACGTACCTCTTTTATAAACTGAATTTGAATTTGAAGTACTTGTATTTAATGTTGACTGAGGTTGTGGTCTTGCAAAAACAGGGTTCTGAGGAATGATGAGGTTTAACCACAAACCAACGTCCTTGTTACCCCATTTCAGGTTAGGGTAGATAGCAATTTTTTGCCGAAATGATTAATCGTAATTAAACCATCCCATCCCACCAAAACTGTTGTATGCTTTCAGCATGTGTTCAAGGTGTTGCAATAGCCCCGTGCATTTTTCTGGATGTTTTTCACCCAGTATCGCAGAAAAAATGCAGAAGGCCTGCAACCAATTAAAAAATGTTCTAGAAACAGGACTGCGTCTGTCATCAGCGCCGTCCTCAGACCTCTTATCTGGTTTGTTAAAGAATTCTTTTGCAATTGGTAATAAAGATAACAAATCTAAAAATTCACTTGTGAGGTGGTTCGACCAGCGGTGCTGACGAGCGGCATGTCCGGCCTCTACCTCTGCTGCGGCGGATAGGAAGGGGAAAGAGCTCTTCTGGTCCTCTTGCTGTGCCGACTCCCTCTCCAAGCTCCAGTAGAAGAATCCTCTTGTTCTGTTGCATCAAGCTGTATTACACTCACTGCTGCTTTCACTGTGGCTGGGCTTTCCAAAGGTAAGTTCCTCTGAATTGAGGGAGCTGGAGAGCGCTGAATGGAAGCAGGGGGGGGGGGGTGAGGTAAAACAGACAATTCTGTCATATTCAATGCAGGCTGAGACTCCGCTGACGCTGTGCCAGATAGAGTGTCCTCTGCAGTAAGAGCCAGACACCGCTGTAGCCATTCATTACTACCTTCTGCTTCAGCCCTTTCAAGGACTCTCCTAACCAGGGATTTCATGTCCTGTTACTGCCTAGGCGAGCTGCCAAAAATACTGCTGAGCTCAAGCCTAAGCCACCTCAGGGCAAATGTGAGCGGCTAGTCACACAGGTAGCTTTTATAACCTCTTGCACCTGTGGAGAAACGTTTTTCCCGCTCGCTGCCTCGTGACAAGCCTGCTTTTTTTTTTTTTAAACAAATATCTTTATTAAATTAAATATTAAAACATATATTATTATTTAAATATTTTTTTTTTAAATAAACTTTAATCCCATGTTGTGGGCTCCTTATTGTGCCCACTGTTCAGTGTCAACAGGTAAGTTAGAAAAGGGGCAGGTAAGCTATCCATTTCACCTAAATGTGCTGACATTAACATATTAGTAGTAGTACATATTAGAGTTGAATAAGGCCAAATTATTTCAGTTTTGTTATATAACCAGTTTACTGTGTTTGACACATTGACAGGCGCCTTTTAAAACAAGCAATCAAACTCATGTGGAACTACACCATTTACTAAATGAAGGTGGCAAAGCACTGATTTCTATTCAGTATGTGAATCTTAGTGGAAAGGATGTGTGCTGAATCCTTGGCAGTATCCCTTTAGGGGCTGCGAGGGGCAGTCCTAGCCATGCTTGTAGGATAACTAAAGGGAGATTGAATATCTTCAGAGTGGGAGTGGCTAGCAGGTATCCTGTCCCCCCTCCCCCCGAAAGGTGCCAAATAAGGCACCGGAGGGGGGGGGGAGACAAATGAGCCGAAGTTCCACTTTTGGGTGGAACTCCGCTTTAATTCACAGAAAACTGTGAATAAATGACGAGGCCATGTGGGTGGAGCCCCTCACAGCCACACTCTTATCAAATTGTGATCACTGGGGGGGGGGCCCTGCCCGCCATCACAGGGAGAGGGGGGTGAAGTGGAAGAGCTGCAGGAGCTGAAACATGTTACATGTTCCACCCTAAAAACATGTTCTGAAAGTGAACTTATTTAATGCAATGTATGTTAACAAGTGACATAACATGCTGTAATGGCTGTGTGTGGAACAGAATAAGTCTGAATGGGCCCTGATTTAAACAATCATAAAATGTATTATTTTGTCTTGCAGATAATAAAGTGAAATAGTAATAAGATCAATAAGTATAAGCAGATAAAATTGTGCACGTATACAAGTTTTTTGTTTTACTTCCTTTTAAAGAGAGTTGTAATAAGAATATTCAAGTAATAACTGGCTTTTACCGTCATGGGAAAAGTGCGTGTCTCTGTGGCACTTCCTTGGTTAATGCTCCTGAGGTTTTATCAGCCGATAAGAACTCACACCTTTTCTTCTTCACATATAAATTTACACTCTAGCTGTATCTGATGTTGCTATAGTAACAAAATCCATTATGGAAATAAAATATCAAGAATGTATGACAAGATTTTTTATTAAATGCTGTAAATGCAGTTTAGTGGAAGCTACTGAAAAAAAATGTTGTGTGTTTAAATAGCCTTTGTAATAAATAAAGAAGGTTTATGTTGCGATATAGACATGCTTGCGTCAGTGTAGGCTGATTTACAATCATATGTTCATTGACTTCCATGCTGGACCACTTTGATATGACATTGAGTCATAGTTACACCTTATTTATGTCCAGTCCTTATTTGAATTTCAGAATCGTAAATCTGTTATTTTATTTCCATCATTTTTTCTTCCATCTTGCAGTATTTGAGGGCTGAGTTTACCATTTTTATTCATTAGTTTTGTATGTTTTAGAATCATTTTCTGTAGTTAAAAAAGAAAAAAAAAATCACTACATTGCCGAGGCTGTGAGGCAAATAATTTGTCTTGCAATATTACCACAGCTTAAAAAAATACTTTTGTTATTGTTTCCCAATTTTGTTTTCAGGTCTTTTAAAAACGCTGTAGTGCTGAATTGTTAGTACCACTGGAGGTCCTTTGCAGTTACTGCATGTGCAAAATACCAGCCATATACATCGGTTTTGTGCCAACCCACTAAAGCCATTTGCCAAATGATGGAGTTATAGACATATATATGGATTTCAGTGTTTTTTACTTTATCCAAATAAAAAAATAATCAGTATAATAGACATGTGTATCTCTCTAAGGTAAATCTTCTACCTAGACCTGTTTAGCAGTTTTCTTTTTTTTTGGGTTTAACAGCTTTACCCAATAGCAGGTTACATGGCCCTCTGATGATTAACTAAGGATTGACATGGTTTATTGATTGTGTGGTGAATGCGAATGTCATTTTGCAAGGTAGTAAACCATGCCTAAAATCTATTTTTCATTTGATTTATTTGTGTTGACTGTCGGTAATTTGGCTGATTGCATCAAGGAAGATTAGAACTAATGAAATAATCTTGAGACCTACTCTGTTATTTTCAATGAAGACATTTTTAGTGTCTAAGCAAAAGTAACCTAAGCAAAAACAATAGCTCAACAGTTCTAGCCTATTTAGTAGATTCTTTAAGGGCTACATTTGTTTCTAAAGCACAAAATATTATTTGCTATTGATATTTATTATTTAATACCACTGTGGAATATTGAGAGAGTATCTAATTTGCCTCGGGAAATCTGTAGGGATTTTTTTTTCCTGTTAGAGTGAATAAAACAATACTTCATAAGGGCTTTTTGCCTTCCTGTAGATTAACTTCAGGTTTAGGGTTCTAAGGATGTAAGGTGTTTTTGGTTGTACCTGATGGACATTTGTTGTTTTTTATCTGCTTTACTATGTAACGAATATTTTGCAACACTATTTTATTTTTTGCAGAACGTACACAGTTCCAAATTCACAGTAGATCGTCATAGTGGAGTTCTCCGTGTTAAAAATGGGGTGTCTTTGGACTTTGAAAAATCAAGAACTCATTTTGTCACAGTATTAGCTAAGGTTTGTATTCTGATTGTTTTTAATTGCTTAATAATTTATACATTTTTAACAATTTCAGAGAAATTAATAGTGATAGAAAAAGTTGACAGTGTGATACCATGAGACATCTGAGTGAAAAACATAGGAAGGGAGCAGCATATTATGTAGAGTCTCTCGTAAAAGGCAACAGTTAGTTCTTCTTTCCAGTGTTTGCATTGCGACTTGCAATTGCATTTAATGCAAAATCAGCCTAGTTTGATGCTTAATATTCTCTCATAATTGATTTTGGAGTGTCAGGGAAATATAGGTATTATGCATGATATATAAACCATCATTAAACAATAATATTAAGGAAAGCCAAGATGACAGAGGACAGGAGAACAAAGAGTAGAGTACAAATAGGGACAGGGGATTTGGGTCATAGTGATAGGGCGAGGTAGGACACTGCTCAAGCTTGTTCAGTAGAAAGATTAAAAGTGTGCCAATGTTCCCAGATTTTGTTGAACTTGTTTAGTAAATCTTGGAGCCCAGTTGTAGGGTACATTATAAAAAGTACATCTATAATTCAATGTAGTAGATCATTATAGGATCTAGAAAGAGATCGTTTCTACCTGGTGGCATTTTAGGCAACATGCTGCTTGTAAATGTGTGTGACACTAAATTCTGATTTAAAAAGAAAACTTTCCCTCTGAATTGGCTGGTTACAGGATACAAGTTTAGAGTTACAGAGGAGGTCTGGCGCTAGAATTATTGCTCTCGCTATAACGTTTGCGATGATCCCTCGCATGTGTGGTGCAAACACTGTTTACCACAGAGGGCCGTATCCGTTCACCAAGCATGAGGGGACAGGGGTGCTTTCATTTTTTTTTTTTTTATTATTATTATTTATTTTATTTTTATTTTTACACTGTCCCTATAATTTTTTTTGATCACTTTTATTACTATCAGAAGAAGTGTAAACATCCCTTGTTATAGAAATAAGGTATGACAGGTCCTCTTTATGGAGACACCTGGGGTTTATAAGACCCCAGTATCTCCTCTACCCTGTGAAGCATGAGATACAAAAAAAACTATGATCTCTGCTTTCTAGGGAAAAAATGGCAGTGTTTACATTGGCCAGAGCCAGAAGTGACGCCATGACGTTGTTTCCGGCCTCCCAGGATCATAGAAATGGCCGGGGGAACATCCGTGCCTCTGCCAGCTCCGTGGTAATCCGGCACATCTGCTGGATCAGATATTGAGTTCTTCAATCACACAGGAGAGGCACCGATGGGTGTCAGGAGGGGGGACATCCCCTCCAGCTGCCCGTGAAAGCAATCCAGTGGCTAATTAACTGCAACACTTTAAACATTTTTACAGGTTACCAGTTTAGATTTACAGAGGAGGTCTAGCACTACAATTATTGCGCTCACTATAATGTTCTTGGCGATACCTCACATGTGTATTGCGAACAATGTTTACATATATGGGCCATATGCGTTCGTTTCTGCGTGTGAGCATGAGAGGATGGGGGCGCTTTAATTTTATTTTATTATTATTATTTTTACACTGTCCCTTTAAATTTTTTTAGCACTTTTATTCCTATCACAAGAAATTTAAACATTCCTTGTGAGAGAAATAAGGCATGACATGTCCTCTTTATGGAGACATCTGGCAGTGTTTACATCTGCCAGAGCCCAAAGTGATGGAATGACGTCCCTTCTGGACTCCCAGGATCATAGAGATGACCAGGGACCATCCCATCCTCGGCCAGCCCTGTGGATATCCTGACGGTGCCACGGGATCAGATCTCCAGCTCTTCAATCACACAGGAGAGCCCGGAGAGGCGCCAATGGGTGGCAGGAGCAATCCAGTGGCTAATCTGATGCTAAGATGGCTTTTTTACTAAAGGAAATTGCTGGCTAAAAAAAAAAAGATCTGGATGGTGACTATACCTGCAGGCATCATTCAGATATCGCCACTTCAAGCCCACAACGTCATATGACGTAATGAGGGCGGGAAGTGGTTAAATGATTCCTATTAATGTTCTCCACCATCACAGCATAATGTTCCCCTACAGTCTGGTCAGTAAAAATTGTTTCCTCCTCTCAGTAAAATGGTGAGACCAACATCCAGAGTTCGGAAACATTTCCGGAGTGCAATTTCTGCAGAGAACAAATGTGCAATTTGCAAATGTTGTGAGAAATATTCTTTTCCAAATGCTACAAGCATGACAAAGCACATCCAGACACTAAAAAATACTGTATGGAATACAATTATGAGGATGTGAGTAGCTTTTACATTATTATGGGGTTACCTGTTCTCATATATAGTTAAAATGGTCTTAATATATACAGTCCTTGTTATTCCATTTATAATAAAAAATTAACTTTTAAGAAGCAAGTTTAGTTTATTTAATGAATAAGCTATACTCTTATTTCAAGCATATTACTTTTACATACACTTCATTTCACCTTCCCAGTCTAACAAAATTACTTTAAATTTGTAAAGCTACCCCACACAAATACATTTTTTAAATTTTTCCTAAAATTTTTATTTTTACGGAAAAAAACAGGGAAAGACGTTTTTTTCCCAGGACTTCAAAATTTCCGGCAATTTTACATCTCTAGTCATAGGTCAGCATTCTTGTGGAGTCATGGGTAGCTAGAGGGGAATTATGTATTAGCTTTATTATCTTCATAGAAAAAATGGTAGGTGGGTGAGTGTCATCGATTTTTCAGTGGCCTAAGTCAATCTTTTGGAGTTGGGTCCTTACTGTTATTATTTTACTAAGGAGTTTGATTGAGGGATGGTGATTTTGTTTTATTTCATTGAGCTGTTTAATTCCTGAACTGAAGAGAGCTTGCTGATAATTGCCAACTTTTTTTGTGCTTAGTGGAAATTGCTATGTATGCACCACTAAAAACTGCCTTGGGAGACTACCAAAGAATAGACGGTATTAAACTGGCCCTGTATGTTCTCAAAAATATTGTTGGAGGATCTGTGTAAGTTGGAATTTGGAGGGTTCATTGTTAGTTATTTATATAGTTATTGATTGAGCTGCCAGTGGCATCTTCTTGTCTTGGCAGCCTCTATGAGGCAATCTAGTATGATTGGAGCGATTACATATAGATCCTCTTAAAGTCTCTTCAACCTGGAACTGGTCTCAGTCTCTAAAAATGAAAAGAACTGCTAGATGCTTTCTCTAAGGAAAGCTGGGAAAGCTATTAAAACCTGTTTAGGGCACTTATAATTACTTCTCAGAGTATCTGTTCCCAGGCTGTTACTCGACCATCCTTGTAATCTGTCTACCCTGCACCTTTTTTATTTTTCTCTCTTTTTTTTTGTCTTTTTTATGTTTTATTTTCCATTAGTATTTTGTTTAAAGATTTTAAAGATCTGCATTCAAGTGTAACTTACCGCCCAGTTCAATCACTTTGACAGTCAGTCAGCTGATTACGGGACTACTTCCTGTTGGGTACACCCTTAAATAGCAGATGTCTGGGCTATGTCATTGTAGTAAGCACGAGTGACTCTTGTGAAACGTGTCAACCTGTCTTGTGTTCATGTCTGGCTTGGTGACAAATAAACGACTTTCAAGAATCTGACCATGTCTGTGGTATGCCACCATTTCCTTTATGCCCCGTACACAGGGTCGAAAATTCCAACGGAAAAAGTCTGATTGGATTATGTTGTCAGAAAATCCGATCGTGTGTGGGCTGTATCAGACTTTTTCCGTTGGTATTTCAGACGGAAAAAGTTTTAAAATTTCCGACAACAAAATCCGATCAGACTTTTTCCAATCGTGTGAAGACAATTCCGACAGACAAAGTGCCATGCATGCTCAGAATAAATTACAAGCTTTTGGCTACTGGCCTCTTAATAGTCCCGTCGTACGCGTTGTACGTCACCACGTTCTGAACGTTCGGATTTTCCGACAACTTTGTGCGACTGTGTGTATGCAAGACAAATTTTCGGCCAAAATCTGTCAGAAAAAATCAGACGGATTTGGTGGTCGGAATGTCCAACTGTGTGTACGGGGCATTATTCTTTCATTTGTATCCACGGTGGCGAGCCGAGGTGAGCACCCACAGCCGTCAATTATCTCACTAATTACCTGGTGTACATCATGTGTCTGGACTTTTAGGTTCTCGCTTCACACGTGCTTGGTAAGATTGGACTTTTATCTATCTACTCTATAGGGCAATATAGGTTTGATCAAGCTTTTATTCAGGAAATTGGAAAAATCAAAGAGCCTATTGGGAATCTTGCGCATTGTCTCAATATATAGCTATGGAACGGATTCCGAGGGGACTACGTATAAAAAAGTTCCCAACTTTTGAACTCTATGATGACAATCTTAAAGTGGTTCTGCACACACTATTTTTTATTTTTTTATTGTAATGTTAAAATAATTTTTATTATTTCAATACACTCACATTTTTGGTGTCCGTCCGTTGTCTGTGTCCGTAATTCTTAAAATTCTGAAGTTTTAAAATATATGCCAGCAACAATGTCATTTTGCTTGTGGGCATTTGAAACCCACAAGCATTTACTTCCTTGTTCCCTTTCCTTATGGGAACCAGCATGCCTCACGTTCGCCGAAATCTCGCGAGATTTCGGCCACATCCGCCGAAATCTCGCGAGAGGCCCGTAAATCACGCGAGATTTCGGCGGATGTCCGCACTGACTCCTGGGATCAATGACACCAGATCCCAGGAGACAGTGCGGCATGACGAGGATCGACGCACAGACCCCGCCCACCCCCGAAGAGACAGAGCAGCAATTACAAGGTAAGTGAAAAAAAAAAAAAACACGCCATTTAGTACTCTTTGCCTGATTTGGAAGGCAAAGAGATTTACTAAATGAAGTGTGTGCAGAACCGCTTTAAGAAGAAATGGACTGATACACTTTCCACATGTTCCATTACCCTTATGAATATTATTATTTCATCTAAAACCATGGAGATTGAGGAACTACAAAGTGAAATCTCTGCTTTACATGAGGACATTAAGCCTTTGCAGAGTACGGCTGACTTTGCTGAATTGAATAGACTTTCAAATGGAAGACTTAACCGTTTGGAAAAATAAATTATAGAGACTAAGAATGAAAAGATGTTAAGAGACAAATTGGACTATGACACCAACTGAATCTATGTATGGAGGCGTGGACGAGGTCTGAGTTTTTCCTCTGGTAAATATGTGAGCTGCTTGGACACTGAAGCAGAATATATCGAAGAGTCAATGATTACATCTGCCTCCAATCATCCGTCGGAACAGCCACCTGGACCTAGACGGCAACATGGTGCCAGCACGCCAACCGCCCCAAAAAATGGGGCACAGAAACGGGGCCTTACAAGAAGACACGGAATCGAGACCCAAAAAGACACAAATGGGGACAGAACCAAGGACGGTACAGGAAGTGGAAGTCGCTATTCTACACTAACCCAGACACGCAGGACTTAAAGTGGATGTAAACCCTCACATATACCCAGTGAAGTGAACAGCCTCAGATGATACACAGGGATAAAACAAATCTTCCTACATAAGTTTTACATATATATATGCAGTCTTCAGCTTTATATACTGTTTAGAAAGTTCAGATCATGTTAGCAGATTTTATTTTCCTGTTCAACACTGCAGTGAATTCTGGGCATACAGCCAAGACAACTGATTGGAGGAAAGGCACCCCCCTCCTCATAGGTAGAGACTTTCAGAGCTGATCGTTGAATAGTTCAGGGCTCTGCTAATCTATTTATAGCATCCTTCACAACACAAAACTCTACCTGCTTTTATCATACAGTATGTGACAGACAACTTGTCAGGAGTTATCAGGATGATAACTGAAGAACGGAGCAGGAGACAGCTACGGACATAGTGCTTTGAAGAGAGATAACAAAACACTGCAGATACAGAATATGTGTCCAGCTCAAACTTCACGAATGTTCAGTGTTCAGAGATGGACAGATTTCAAAAATTGGTTGAGAGATATTTCACCGCTTTGGCTGTACAATTGCCCACCAACACGTGCACTAAACGGTACAACCTCTCATCTAAAGAAAGGACAGCTCCTAAAAACCTGGAGGAAGACTCATCCATTATTATTCGTAAGGGAGGTCTGGTGGTAGTGTTAGGAGTGGAGACTTATAGACAGGAAGATGAATGGCAATTGTTGGACAGATGCACCTACTTAAAATTAAAAAGGGATTCAACAAAAAAAATATAAAGTCACTTTAAAATCACTAGTAAACGAAGGAGCCACACTTGGAATTTTTAACAGTAGGATGTGTGAAAGTTTGATACCTCAATATCCTGTGGTGTCAATCTTCCACCATATCCCCAAGACCCGTACAGGTTTGAACCCATTGCACGGGAGACCTATCATTTCTGGGATTGGCTCTCTCAATGAGAGATTAGGCCAGTGGCTAGATAACATTTTACAGCCCCTGGTCCGTAGACTCCACAACTATCTCAAGGCTACGAACCATCTTTTAAATATCTTAAACAACATTAGATGGGATGAACATTCCATGTGGATTACCTGCAATGTAGCTAGCCTCTATTCCTCCATATCTCATGGATTAGCCATCCAAGCAGTCAGTTTTTACTTATTATTATTATACAGGATTTATATAGCGCCAACAGTTTGCGCAGCGTTTAACAAAATAAAGGCAGACATTACAATTTGGTACTAGAGGAATCAGAGGGCCCTGCTCATTAGAGCTTACAATCTAAAAAGGAAGGGTCAATTGATACAAGAGGTAATAGCTGTGGGGGATGAGCTGATGGAGGAAGTCAAACAGTGTTAGTTAGAAGTAGGATAGGCTTCTTCGTCTAAAGATGGATAGATTAGTGGACAGTCGGACAGATTGGGGTAGAGAGTTCCAAAGGATGGGAGAAGCTCTGGCAAAATACTTTACAGGACAGGCTGACAGGAGTGAGATTAGTTTCTTGGATGTTCATTTGTGTGTTTCAGGTACTAGTGTCAGCACGGATCTTTATAGAAAACCTTTGTTCCGAAACACTCTCTTGATGACCAAGTTGGGACATCCCCGTCGGCCAATTCTTGAGAGTTCGCCGTATCTGCAGCAATCAACAGTCATTTGAAAAAGAAGCAAAGGCTTTATATGGACATTTTCTGTGGAGGGGATACCCAGGAAGGATGTTGGATAGAGCCTTATTGAGTGCAGGTTCCAAACAGAGGGATGAGCTCTTAAAGGGGAATAAACTTCGTAGTCAGGAAAAAAGGAGAGATTTAATAATAAGCGACTCATGTTGAGCAAACCCTTCCGTTTGGAATTTGGTGATATCAAGAATATTGTTCACAGATATCTGCCTATCATTTTTGAGGATCAGACTTGTGCTGATCTTCTCAAGGATGGTATTAACATTGTTTCTAGGAGAGCCCCCACACTAGGAAACTCGCTGTCCCTTACATGTCTGCACTTTAGGGGCAATTATTGCTGTGGTGGCACTGGTTGCCCTTGCTGTAGACATGTTAATAAGGTTACAGTAATGTTGTTCATTCATATTCAGCTCCTTTTTCAACTGTAATACTAATTACGTTATATACATTATTACCTGTAAAATATGTTATGTTCAATACATTGGGTGCACAACAAGACGTCTGAGGGATAGATTTTATGAACATCTTTATAGTATTGCGAAAAATAAAACCACTAATGTTGCATGCCATTTTAATTGCCAGCATGATGGAGATCTTTCAGCTGTGGGAGTACAGATCCTTAAAAAAGTTAATATACCTAAGAGAGGGGGGATGTGTTTTGACTTCTCTGCAAAAGAGAAGCATTTTGGATTTTCCAGTTTAAAACTCGTATGCCTAATGATTTAAATTTTGAATGGAATATTACCCATTTTTATTATTACATTTGTGAACCATTATATACAGTATACATAATTTTATACATGAATTGTGGTCGATTTATCCTCAAATTGGGTCTGTTTCCTTTACGGTTACATTTGATCTTTGTTTGATAATGTTTGTTTATTTGGTGAGAATTCCAATTAACTTACATTGCCCCTAGCAACAATGAAGTTGTTTTTCAATGTAACAGGCGACTTTGCATTTTTTGCACCTTTGCTTGTATTCATGTTTGTTTTTATTTTTCGATAGGCTATTTAAACTTGCTACATTGTTAAATTTACTGTTTCTTTTTGGATCGTTTAAACTGCAATTTTCCTTGTTTTGAATGTTTTTCTTTTATGTTGCCCTATCCCTATGATGACACAGTGGAACCATCACACTATAGATCTCTGTGTGTTATTTCCAGTTCTGGTCTCCCTTGTGGGAAGTGGTTATCATGTGTCACAAATAAGACTTTTGATTACACAGGTTCACTTATATACTATATGCTGAGGACATTTACGATACATATTTGTTATGATGGTTCATTTTCCCTGGCAATATATGTGTGTGTATATATATATTTGTTTTTTACACATTTTTTGTCCTTTTTTTTCTAATTTTTTCTTATTTTTTTGTTATGTTTTACTTTCCATTAGTATTTTGTTTATTGATTTTAAAGATCTGCGCTCAAGTGTTACAGACCGCCCAGTTTAATCACTTTGACAATCAATCAACTGATTACGGGAGTACTTCCTGTTGGGTGCATCCTTAAATAGCAGATGTCTGTCATTGTTATGAGTAAGCATGAGAGACTCGTGTGAAACACGTCAACCTGTCTTGTGTTCATGTCTGGCTTGGTGACAAATAAACGACTTTCAAAAATCTGACCGTGTCTGTGGTGTGCCACCATTTCTTTTCTTCCTTCATTTGCCGTGGCCCTTTGCCTGTTTGATCACGACCTTGCCTACCAGTTTTGTGCCACGCTTTGCTTCTGCCAGCTGTCAGTTGATGCCACTCTATGTGTAACTGACAGCCACAACCTGCAATCTGTTCAAACTAACACCTGTTGGGTGCTGTTGGGAACACTGGGCTGTACTTTAGACCTTGCGCCTTGGGTCTGGTGACACAGAGAGTCCTTTACCTCCATAACAGCCAGGAGGATGAAATATATGTTTTATGTCTACTTTATAATACAATTTGCCATCTAAATGGTACAGAAGAAAACTATAAGACTAAATGAGAAATAAAAATAGGTCACTTATATTTCCTCTTATCCTGCATGTTCCATGTTCCAGCAGTTGTATAGGCTGAATTTTTTTTAAATATAGGTAAATAAATAAAGGTATTGTACATAGCAGCCCCTTGCCTCCTCTTATGGCGACCCCTGCTGGCCCTGTATCCACCTCCTATTCTCGTGCAGGTGCACATAATGATGTTCGGCCTGCATTAAAAGCATAGATAAAAATATTGATGTATTATTGAATGCTGAGCTGCAATAATTTGTGTCTTTTAAAAAAACTTGAAGCTCATCTTTAAGTTTTTATAAATTTAAGAAAATTCAAATTCACAGAGGAACAAAACAAATATGGTAGCAATTTCTGACTACATATGGGTATTATTTTTTGTGAACATAGTGTAGTGTGTAGATATGATCCAATGGAACCCTTAAGGAAGCCACCTATCTATACATAAGAAAAGCACACAGGCTCTTACTTAGTCACATATCTTTTGGCTGTTACGCTGTACTGGTCTAACACAATGACTGTGTTTTAATTTAAAGGATGGAGGTGGGAAGCTTCGTGGAAAGTACCAGGTCTTTACATCAACTACCACAGTTACCATTAATGTCGAAGATGTACAAGACTCCCCACCAGTATTTGTCGGTACACCTTATTATGGATATGTCTATGAGGATACCACTCTGGTAAGCAAAATGTTGTTAATTTTGTGTTTATAAAATATATTGTCAGGTTACACCAGTATATATTCTTGTGTTTGTATAACCACCTAAGGACCTTAAGGAATAGAGGTAAGAGATACACCTTAAAAAACGCAGCAAGTTTCAATGATGTATCTTCTATGTCCTACTTCTAGTCTTCTGCAGCTGCTACCCACTACTAGTTTTGGTAATTCCCAGCTATCACAATGACAGCTGGGAATTGCTATGCAATATATTTAAAATGCAGCTGCCCCCCCCCCCCCCTGTAAAATTACACTTTCAGTTAATGTACAAGCATCATTGAGTAATATACTGTAGAGTAACAATGTATTGTCATATTGGTTTATTGTTTTAATTTACTATTTTTTATACATTTTTTTTTTATTTTTTCAATCTTTTTTGAATAAAGACTACATAATAAATAAAATAATCTTTGCAAGGCAATACTGGCAAGTTAAATTTTAATATAAATTTAAATGTATGTATTTGTTATCTTAAATAAATGATTGCCACATGAACAAGCAGTAAATGTAAGTCCATAAGGGTTATGAAAGGATGAGAACTAAAGTGGCCTTAAGATAAAAATTATGGCATTATTATGTAAAATTAAGAAGATGTGATAATGACATTCACTCTTATAATGTCTAAATATGAATAGGCTTTTTAACATTTGGTCTGGTTTCCTGTATAAATCACTCAAATGTCTGCTTACACAAATAATCATGCATCCTCTTTTGTCAGTATATTATGTTTTATATAAACGTTTAGGGTTACCTGTACTACAGATATCTTCCCATCTAAAACGATTATTCATTCAGTAGTAGAGTTAAACTAATCCTGTGACTGATTTAAAATATTTTACGTTATTTTTTCATCAGGGAGCAGAAATACTTACAGTAGTGGCTTTTGATGGAGATAGAGGAAAGCCCAACACAGTGCAGTATTATCTTATAGATGGTAAGTGGGTGTTCACTGAGCAGTTGGTTGCTATCATTGCTGTTTTTCCCACAGTTTGCTCTGCAAAAGTCCTACTGAAATAGTTACAGGTATTTTTTCTTCTGTCACGCCCATGTGCATTCTGTGACAGCCACATCATATTTCTTATCTTTTCACTGGCATCAATAAGCAAATGTTAATACGACTAAAAATTCCTAGCTACTGCACAAAATGTAGAGTCTAGCAGAGTAGGATTACAGGGTGATACAGCAATCCATAAAATGTATGACCCATTCACAATACAGCGTTTTAACACACACACATTAATACGTGTTGCATTAAGGCAACTCGTTCATTATAAATGGGATGCCAATGTACCACAATGGATAAATAAAATGCACAATACTCTTTTTTAACAGAGCACCGCAAAGCATGGTAAGCTTTGTGGTGTGCTGTGGTACTTTGGGCATTGAGCTCTGCTGTATACCGTTCACATTTATTAACACTGTAACATATTCTACATTAAACATACGGTAATTCTTATGGATTGTGGCTAACATGTTAACTCACATTGCTACAATGCACAAATGTAAATGGACCCTTATACATCTACTCTCCCAGTAAAATGGTCACATTGTTACATAGTATACTTAATTAGATATGTGGTGCCATTATGATGGCAAGCTGAAATGAAAGGTTTACTATAATCATATAAGGGTCTGTAGCAGTGTTCAGAAGGGTCATTGTCTGTGTTTGTTTTCTTTGTTTTACACTATTTGCTTACTGAACAGCTCTCCAGTATTGAGACTGTATTAAGACTGTATTAGTTTGCTGTTTTGATGTACTGTATTCGTTTGCTGTTTTGATGAATAAAAGTGCAAGACAAATGTGCTTGACCTGTCCCTGGGTGTCCCTGTCTTGTGCATTGTTTACCACTGCCAATACAATTAGAGCCTGTCCCCCTTACAATACTTTATGGACTGGCTGTCAACCCAGCTTTACAAATGGAACCTAGAACTGCTTGGACCTTTTGTGGGAATCCAAGTCAAGACTAAAAGTTACAACCTCGAGATACAGGTAAGCTTTTTAGAACTTATGAATATGGTCCATCATTCTTTTGAAGGAAGTCAAAGTCTCATGTAAACAAAAGGGGACAGCCATATACTGGAGCAGCCCAACGGTTGTCTCAAAAGATGTTGTTTCCTTTATCCTGGATTTTAAGGGAGCCAATCAATGCCCTTTAGTAAGATCGAGGGTGGTAATGTTCCTGGCAGGTCACCCACCTGGATAAGCATCAAATGTGGATATTGCATTTCATTTCCTGAAGTTGTCGCAGAAGCTCAGGCTGCCATCCAGCTTAGGGATGAGCCCCCCTTTTTTTTTTGTTTCAATATTTGTTATTGAATATATCAAATATGAACATGTTACAAATAAGGCAATACAGTTCGATATACACAGTACACATCTGTATAAGAATTTTTGATAGATTGATAATAACAAAACATTAGGTAATCAGTACAATGGAGCCACATCGCAGGATATACAACATGTCAAGGGATCTTTACATGGTGTTATTGCTGTTAGGCCATATAGACCAATATTTGTCAAACCTGTTGCATTGCATAGAGTTGATTGTGATTACCGTATATACTGGAGTATAAGCCTACCCAAATATAAGCCGAGGCACCTAATTTCACCACAAAAAAATGGGAAAACTGGGAAAACTTATTGACTAGAGTATAAGCCTAGGGTGAGAAATGCCATGCCATTTGCTGCCTCACTGTGCCCATTTGCATGCCTCACTGTGCCCATTTGCAGCCATAGGTCCCCCGAACTTCAAACTTGGTAGTTAAGGGTTCCTAGATGCCCTCTAGCTGCAGCCAAAATTGGGTTCTCTGGATCCAAAGGGTCCCGAAATGACATTGATGCAGATGGACACAGTTGACTAAAATTTTGGGCCCCGTATCTCGGGGCCACTTGGTGCTAGGATCTAGATCTATGTAGGTCTAGAACCCAGTGGAAGTAGCACTACAACATATCCAAAGATGGGGTTCCTAGCACCAAGTGGCCCCGATATACGGAGCCCCAAAGTCGGTTTGGAAAATGTCAAACCGATTTTGGGGCCCCGTATCTTGGGGCCACTTGGTGCTAGGAACCCCACCAAATTTGGTGTGCAAACCCAGTGGAACTAGCACTACAACATATCTATATCCGAGATACGGGGCCCCAAAGTCGGGTCGGAAAATGTCATTTTCTGCTGCAGAAAAGTGCTTGACTCGAGTATAAGCCGAGGGGGGCATTTTCAGCACAAAAAATGTGCTGAAAAACTCGGCTTATACTCGAGTATATACGGTAGATGCGCAAACGCGTAGTTTCTGTGGACTGCTCTCTTAACGTCTGATAAATTTATGGGGGTGTTGTTTTTCCAGTTACGTAGTATCAGTATGTGTGTCTTTAATAGAATGTGTGTAATAACTGGCCTGAAGTCGTGAGGTAAGTTCTCTATGCCTAAGTGAAGGATAGCTAATGCTGGGTCAGGAGTGGTTAATATTCCTGTTAGGGAAGAAATCATTCGGAATATTTGGTTCCATAGACTTTTTATGTTTGGGCACAGCCAGAGCATGTGTAATAGGTTTCCGCAGTCCCTCCAGCAGTATGGCAAAATCTTTTGGAAATAGCTTGCTATAGCTAGCTATTCTATATGGGGTGTAATGCCACCTGTTTGCCATTTTGATCATTAGTTCCCAGTGCTTGACACAGTGTGAAGCTTTATGTGTTTCTCTGAAAGTGTGTTGCTATTGGTCATCTGAAAAGGATGTGCCTAATTCATTCTCCCAATTCTCCATTGCTTTAGTTTTCTTAAATACAAGTTTGTGGTGGATGATGTTGTAAAATAGTGATATTCCTTTTTGGTGCTGTGTAGGTGTTGAGTAAAATTGCCATACTTTGGACGGGATTTCAATCTTTGGTCTTGGGTGCGATTTGAGAAAAAATGTGTTATGTGGCATGAGAACAGCAAATTATTCAGTAATTGTTCTGTGGATTTATGCCGGGGCCCATTGTAGAGGTATAAAAGGTGTGTAATGCCATGTGTTTCCAGGGCCTTAACCGATAACATAGGAATTTTTGTTTCTAGGATTTTCAATGGGATCTCGTAATTTATTTCATGTGTATCCGACTGAGTTTGGCTTAGGCCTTCAATGAAAAATGCGTAGGAGGGGAGATTTTTTTCGTCCCTAATGAGTAGTGATGTTAGGTCTTTTATTGGGGAGTTTACTTTTTCTACCCATAGCAGTGTATTACTTTTATGTAACCAATATTTGATATGATCTAGTCTAATTGCCCATAGGTACAGGGCCATCTTTAATATTGATTGGACCCTGGGCAAACATTTTTTGGGGGCCCCCCCAAATCCCCACACTCTGAGACATACAATAAATAGCAGCTAGACTCAAAATCAGTTCACTGCAGCAGATCAGGCAGCGATTGGTTTCCAGAGGTTACAGCACACATTATGGCTCAGTGATTGGTTGCTAGAGGCTACTGCACACCATTTCCCCTCACCAATTGGTTGCTAGAGATTACTGCACATTATTATTGTTGCTCACTACTTGGTTGCTAGAAATTACAGGAGATCATTACTGTTCATTAATTTGTTGCTAATGGTTACAGCACATTACAGCTCACTGGTTGGTTGCTAGAGGTTAGAGCACATCATTACAGTGCAGTGATGAGAGGTGCGCTATGTACGAATTGCAGGGTTGAGGGGTGTGCTGTGCAGGGAGTGCAGGGTTGAGGGGTGCGCTGTGCAGGGAGTGCAGGGTTGAGGGGTGCGCTGTGTGTTGAGTACAGGGCTGAGGGGTGCACTGTGCCCGGAGTGCAGGGCTGAGGGGTGCGCTGTGCGCTAAGTGCAGGGCTGAGGGGTGAGCAGTGCACTGAGTGCAAGGCTGAGGGGTGCCCTGTGTGCTGAGTGCAGGGCTGAGGAGTGTGCTGCATGCCGGGTTGAGGGGTGCACTGTGCGTGGAGTGCATTGCGGAGAGGTGCGCTGTGCGTGGAGTGCAGGGCTGAGGGGTGCGCTGTGCGTGGAGTGCATTGCGGAGGGATGCGCTGTGCATGGAGTGAAGGGGTGCGCCGAGTGCAGGGCTGAGGGGTGCACCGAGTGCAGGGCTGAGGGATGTGCCGAATGCAGGGCTGAGGGATGCACCGAGTGCAGGACTGAGGGGTGCGCCGAGTGCAGGGCTGAGGTGTGCGCCGAGTGCAGGGCGGAGGGGTGTGCTGTGTGCCGGGTTGAGGGGTGCACTGTGTGTGGAGTGCATTGCGGAGGGGTGCACTGTGCGTGGAGTGCCGGGCTGAGGGGTGCTCTGTGTGCCGGGTTGAGGGGTGCACTGTGTGTTGAGTACAGGGCTGAGGGGTGTGCAGAGTGCAGGGCTGAGGGGTGTGCCGAGTGCCGGGCTGAGGTGTGCGTGGAGTGCAGGACAGAGGGGTGTGCTGTGCACTAAGTGCAGGGCTGAGGGATGAGCAGTGCACTGAGTGCAAGGCTAAGGGGTGCGCTGAGTGCAGGGCTGAGGGGTGCGATGTGCGCTGAGTGCAGGGCTGAGGGGTGCGCTGTGTGCCAGGTTGAGGGGTGCATTGCGGAGGGGTGCGCTGTGCATGGAGTGCAGGTCTGAAGGGTGCGCTGTGTGCCGGGTTGAGGGGTGCACTGTGTGTGGAGTGCATTGTGGAGGGGTGCGCTGTGCGTGGAGTGCAGGGCTGAGGGGTGCGCTGTGTGCCGGGTTGAGATGTGCGCTGTGCATGGAGTGCATTGCGGAGGGGTGCGCAGAGTGCAGGGATGAGGGGTGCGCTGTGTGCCGGGTTGAGGGGTGCACTGTGTGTGAAGTGCATTGCGGAGGGGTGCGCGGAGTGCAGGGCTGAGGTGTGTGCAGAGTGCAGGACGGGGGGTGCGCAGAGTGCAGGGCAGAGGGGTGCACGGAGTGCAGGGCAGAGTGCAGGACGGAGGGGTGCGCGGAGTGCAGGGCTGAGGGGTGCGCTGTGTACATCTTCCCCCCACAGTACAAAGCTCTCTTCCCCAGTTCAAAGCTCCCCCAGTTCCTCTCCCACCACTTAGAAAATATCAGAGAGTAGAGCTGCAGAGTACTCACGGTGTGTCCGTGCAGGAAGCTAGTCAGGAGGAGCTTCTTTCTGTGCAGCTTCCCCGCCCCTCCCTCCTCTGCTCTCCTATAGTGTTTGATGCTCGGGCATCTTCCACGCCCCTCACTCCTCTGCTCTCTCATAGAGATCAATGTGTATAGAGGAGGGAGGGGTTTTAGCGGCCACGGGGAGAGGAGTGCCGTCACTTGTAAATACAGAGACATCGCTTTTGTATTTACAAGTGACGGAACTGAGCAGCGCCGGCAGAAACAAAACTTTTGCAGGCACCATGGGATTAAATGGGCAGCTGCTTTGGGCCCCCCAACAATGACTGGGTCCTGGGCAGCTCCCCCTTTTGCCCTGCGGTAAAGACGGCCCTGCATAGGTAGTCATGTAGGTCCACTAATCCTGCCGCTCCCACCTTCCTGTGAGAGGTGAGGTTATTGTAGGAACATCTAGCTTTTTTTGCCACCCCAGGTGTACTTCCAACTTATTTTTGACAGGGTTTTGAGGTAATGATGCAGTATAGGAATTGGTAGGGTAAGAAAGATATATAAGGTTTGCGGTAATATTAACATTTTGAAGGCTGTTATTTTGCCTAACCAGGATACATCCCTTCTCGATATTTCTTTTAGTTGGGTTTCCAGTTTGGTAGTCAGCGGAATTATGTTTTAACTTTAACTAGTGCATGAATGGTATTGGTTAGTATTATTCCTAAGTAAGTGATACCTTTCTTACTCCACGTATATGGTAATTGTTTTTGTAGGATATTCCTTATGAGAGGCATCACTCCTATATCTAAAATTAGAGATTTAGTGAGGTTAACTTTATAGTTTTTTGTGCCTGTTTTAGGGATGTGAGCGGGTTAGTGAGAAGCAGGATGACATTGTCCACAAATAAATTGATAGCATGTGTGAGTGTACCGAACTGGAAACCTGTGATCAAGGGCTGTGTCCTAATTGCTTTGGCTAGTGGTTCTATCATTAGATTGAAAATGGTCGGTGATAAGGGGCACCCCTGTCGGGTCCCATTTGTTATGGTGAAGGGTGTGGATAGGAAGCCCGCTGAGTATGCCTGTGCAAAGGGGCATGAGTATAGAGCCAAGATGGCTGTTAACATGGGTCCATTGAAGCCAAACTTGGATAACACCATTTCCATGTAGGTCCAGTGGACCCTGTCGAATGTCTTCTCTGCATCTATAGACAGCAGCAGAGAAGGAGCTTGATTTTTTTCAGCCTGATATATCACATTTATGATTCGTCTGGTTGCGTCTGAGGTTTGTCTCACCCTCACGAATCCCACCTGGTCGCTTTGAATAAGTGAGAGAATAATATCCGCTAATCTTTTAGCCAGTAGTTTTTCATATACTTTGATATCTGAATTGAGAAGGGATATTGGTCTGAAGTTAGCTGGTGTGTTGGGATCTTTTCCCGGTTTGGGTAGGGTAACTATATGAGCTCTTAGCATCTCTTGGGGAAAGGTGGCAGAATCTGGGGCTTTGTTAAAGACTGTACATAGGTTTGGAGATAGTTTGGTTTTAAATGTCTTGAAGTATTCATTGGAGAATCCATCTGGCCCCAGGGATTTACCGTTTAGTAGTGTATTTATGACTAGTTTTATTACTTGGGTTGTAATCGTGCGTTTAGGTTTTCAAGTTGATGTTCTGAGAGAGATGGGAGGTTCAATCCCATTAAAAATGTGTGTATTTTTTCTGCAGTTGGTTGAGGTGTATTGAAATCTTTGTGTAGGTTGTATAATGACCCATAGTAATCGGAGAAATGATTTCCTATGTCCTGTGGGTTTATTATTTTGTGGTGTAGGCTATTCTATGCTATTCTAGATTTCGTGCTTGCCACTTTCAATATGTTTGCCAAGGATTTGCCAGCTCTGTTAGCGTTGGCGTAATAGTCAGCTGTGGGCATCTAAGGTGTTTGTCGTATTGTTGGGAGAGGTGTTCTTTAAAGTTCTCCCTGAGTGTGGTCAGTTTGTTTGCTAGTGTTGCTGTAACTGCTATTAGTGCTTTAGGAGGGAAGAGGAGAAGGTAAACTGTTATCTCCTGTAATTTTAATCCAGTAATTGTGTGTCTTTAACATTTTCCACTGGCATTTTTCTTTTGGGAACGCTTATGAGATGCAACTTGCCACTTATTTTGTATTGTTTGTGGTCCTGTTAGAGGTGAATGTAGTGGGTCCCGGTCAGGGAGTATATCCCATTTTCATAGGGCTGTGATCCCTTCCTCCAATGTTGATAGTGTGACCCCATTGTGGGTGATAGAGAGTGTCGCTGGGTATTTCCACTTATGGAGGATTTTATGAATTGTCAGTGCTTTAGTAATTGTCATAAGGTTGCGGCGTTGTTGTAGCGCGTGCCTGGAGAGATCAGGGAGTAATCTCAAAGTGGTATACTGCTGAGGGATACTTTCTGGCTTGTGTAACGCTTGCAGTATTCGTTCCTTTATGTGATAGTATGAACTCTCAGCAGGTCATCTCTTGGGGTCTCTTCAGGGAGAAAGGATGGCTTGGGGATCCCGTGGATCCTGTCCACAATGAGATCCTGTGCTGTCAGCTCTGGCACTAATGTAGAGAACAGGGAGTGGGAATATTGCAGGAGTTGGTTAGGGGAAACAGACTCTGGGATGCCCCTCAGTTTGAGGTTATTCCTTCTGGATCTGTCCTCGAGGTCTGCTATTTTATCTTTCATCCATGTTATGTCTTCTCCCTGTGCTGTGTGGGCCTCTACCATCATGTTGTATGAGGATGTGTATTTCTCCATTTCGCGTTCAACATGATCCACCCTGTTACCTATGGCTTGGACCTCTCTTTGGCATTTGTTAATCCCTCTGACATGTCAGCTTTGAGTGAGGACCGTAAAGACAGCAACATGTCTTTCAAGATTGTGTCAGAGATGGGCTTGTCTGATGTGGGGAAGTCAGCTATGGGGTCTCCCTCGCATACGTCCTGGGCTGTGGAGTGATGCTGTGGCCCACTTACCTCCATGTCTGGGTCAGCCTGTGGCCTAGCCGGAGAGTGCCTCCGTGGCTTAGATTTCACTAGGCTTCTTGTAGAGGGGCTGGATCTCACTGCGTAGCTTGTCTGTGTGGGATGTTGTGGAGGGCATCCTGCTGCTGCCGTTATGTGTTCCGTCCCTGTAGTCAGGCCGTTTGTCCCAAGCGTCATCGCCATTTTGTTGTAGCCTGTGCGGTGCTGAGGCAAAATAGTCCAACAGTTTTTGAAGCTGTAATGGGAAGGACTTTGCTCGCTTTGGAAATTGCATGTGCATTGCATGCTATTATTGAGCTTATGATCTACCAAAACACCCAGAGCCTTCTCCACTATGGATTCCCACACTTGTACTCCCCCTAGTATGTATGATGCATGCATATTCTTAGCCCCAAAGTGCATAACTTTACATTAGACATGTGCAATTCGTTTAGTTGCTAATTAGTTTTTTAACAAATTTTGACAAATTTGTTAATTCTGAATCTCTGAATTTCCGAATTTTTCAATTTCCGAGAATTTCCGAATTTCAAAATTTGCGAAATGACGAATTTCCGAAGTTTCCGAACTTCCGAAATTACGAATTTCCGAATTTCATAATTTTCGAATTTCCGAATTTCGGATTTTCGGATTTTCGGATTTTCGGAAATTCAGAAATTTGAAAATTCAAAATTTGGAAATTTTCGAATTTACAAATTTCCGAATTTTCGAAATTTTCGGATTTTCGAATTTCCTAATTTTCGGATTTTCGAATTTGGCAACTAAATTAATTAATTCAACGGATTTTCTTTCTTTTTTTCAAATTCGAAAATTCGAAAATTCGAAAATTCGAAAATTCGAAAATTCGGGAATTTCAAATCTTTGAATTCCCGAATTCCGAAAATTCGACAGTTTGAAAGTTCGAAAATTCGAAAGTTCGAAAGTTCGAAAGTTCGAAAGTTCGAAAGTTCGTAAATCCGAAATTCGGAAATTCAGAAATTCGGAAATTCGAAAATTCGGTAATTCGAAAATTCGGTAATTCAGAAATTCGGAAATACGAAATACGAAATTCGGAAATCCGAAATTTCGAAATTCGGAAATTCGGAAATACGAAAATTCGAAATTCGGAAATTCAGAAATCCGAAAAATAGAAATGTGAAAATTCCCGAAATTTCCGAATTTCTGAATTTCCGAAAAAAGCAAAAAAAACAATGAAACGAAAATGAACAAATTTTTTGTCAGTGCACATGTCTACTTTACATTTATTAACATTAAACCTCATTAGCCACTTAGTTGCCCAATTAGACAGTTCATTGAGACCAGCTTGTAAATTGGAGACATCCTGTAAGGACGTTACTCCACTGCATAGCTTGGTGTCATCTGCAAAGACAGAAATGGTACTTTTAATCCCAGATCCTATCTCGTTTATAAAGGTACTAAAAAGTAAGGGTCCCAGCCCTGAACCGTGGGGTACACCACTGATAACCTTAGACCATTCAGAGTAAGAATCATTAATCACTACTCTCTGAATTTGTTTTTAAGCCAGTTTTCTATCCATTTACAAATGAATCTTGCCAAGCCTGTAGACTTTACCTTACACATTAGTCATGTGTGGGGAACTGTGTCTTTACTGCAATATTTCTGTGGAAGGATAACAGACAGTAAGCCCCCGTACACAAGGTCGGAAATTCAGACGGAAAATGTCCGATCGGACCATGTTGTCGGAAAATCCGCCTGTGTGTGGGCTCCATCTGACTTTTTCCGTCGAAATTTCCGACAGAAAAAATTTGAGATCCTGCTCTCAAATTTTCCGACAACAAAATCCGATCGGACTTTTTCCGATCGTGTGTAGAGAATTCCAGCGAACAAAGTGCCACGCATGCTCAGATCAAATTACAAGACCAAAGCTATTGGCCTCTACGTAGTTCCGTCGTATGCAACGAACGTCACCACTTTCAGAATGATCAGATTTTCAGACAACTTTGTCCGACCGTGTGTATGCAACACCAGTGTCGGACAAAATCCGTCGGAAAAAATCTGACGTATTTTGTGGTTGGAATTTCCGTCCGTGTGTATGGGGGCTTACAATATAAGTAATAAGTAATCAACTAGAGATCAATAACTGAGATTTAAGAGCAATATAGCTATCAATTCTATATTCAAGCTGCTTTTAGGGGATTCCAAACCAGAGAATGTCCCCAAGAGCAGAGGCACACTTTAATGGTAAATAAAGCACAATATGGCACTTCAAATTTGATTGGTTACCTTTACTCAGATTGGCTCTATGAGTCCAGGCAGGAGGAGAGCAGAGGAATTACTCCCTTTGTGTCAGGCCTCTCTCTACTGTCCCCTGACACCACAGGCCCAACTTTACACAATGGTAATGGCTTAACTTTATAGATAAACTGTCCCACATATCCAATGCATATGCAGAGCCCTAAATATGTGTGCAGATCAGTATGGCACTAGTAGCTTTAGTCCTTTTGAAGCAAAGATAAGCTTTGGTCTTCAGCTAGCCACTTTCGTTGGTGCACTTAAACTCCTGGCAGGGCCAAACAACACAGCTGGCTCAGATTATCAAGTGAAACAGGCAAGATCTTTCTCAGCAAGGTGAGAGGACAATGATATCTGTATACAGTGTCCCAGAAGTGGATAGCCTTATCCTTTATCCCTGTGGTACTACAAGTGTCAGCAATATGACTGCCAGCAATGATTTCTGTATACAGTATTCAAATAACTCCTTCTGTAGTGCAATGTCTCTGTTCCCTGAAGATGGGCAAAAATGCCCTCTCATCACATCCTGCGTTCAAGGCCCAAACAAACGTCCTGGAACAGGCAGGCTTTCATGGCGACTCGACCGGTCACCTCACAATGGAACGGTGCACCGTTTGTGGAGATGCGCCTCAATATTCACCTGGGATCCCCCTCTCTCAGGGTGGACGTCCCAACTGGTGGTGAAGGCCTGAATCACGCAGGGAGATCATCTGAGAGACCTCATGGCTGACTGACTGACTTTTTCTCAGGACACAAAATTGAGTCTTTTACTTTCCTGTCAGCAGAGCATTCTGTTTTTTTTTTTTTGTATTTCCTTCCTGAATATTAGGCTATAGATCTGCTTTGTGAGGGAACTGCATGTCCCAGAATCCATTGCAGCTGCTTCCTGCAGCTCAGTACAGTCTCTATTATTGGCTGCTGTAACTGTGCCTTTAATTGGCTTTATTCTGCCTGCCAATAGGGGCACAGGGGAGGGTTACAGAGTGAACAGTTCTGTGTGTGTAAGAGGAAAGTAAGAGGGGGGTTATCACCCACAGGAGCTGGCAGGCAAATTCTCCCTGTGTGAAAAGCCTGTGTAAATCGCTCCGGCCAGCTTGGCAGGGGTTGCGGGAGAAAGTAGACACTTGCTACAGACATTTTAGAGGACTTTGAAAAGTGATTCACAGACTTGGAAGAGCGATTCACAGAATATTGAATTTGTATTTTGGTTGTTTCTTTTTATTTGGAATCTTCTTCATGATTTTTAGCTCAGCTCCTTCAAGCCTCTAATATTTCTCTGTATGTATCTTACAGTTGTGCTGCTGCTGTTTTTATATGCAGTGCAATTAGGTTCTTAGTTTGCTCTTTTTGTATATTTATTTATAAAATTACCTTCCATTGCTCTTAGGCTCCTCCTGCCTTTTTTTAATACTGTGATCTGACTTCCTGTTAGAAGGTGGCTTTGCTCGTTCTTCATGGCTCCACTGTATGTAGGAACATAAACACCCAGAAAAGGAGGTTAGGGGCAAAAGAAGAGGTTCAGAAGCTCACCGAGGACATTACAAGGAGGCAAAAAACACAGTAGGAAATAATTTCATGAAAAATATTTATTTATCCCTTTGAAGACCTCTTACCTGAGGCTGATGTTTTTCTGTATCTAATGATTAATTGCTTGGAGGGCAGGTCCTAGAGATTGTCCTTGGTAGCAGTATGTCTCCTCACAAGGAGTGTATGTCTAATGCCGCGTACACACGGTCGGAATTTCCGATGGAAACAGTCCAATGGGAGCTTTTCAACGGATTTTCCGACCGTGTGTATGCCCATCGGTCTTTTTCTGTTGGAATTTCCGACGGACTTTGGATTGAGAACCTGTTCTCAATTTTTCAGACGGAAAACCTTTGTATCAGATTTTCCGATCATGTGTATGCAATTCTGACACGCAAAATTCTGACACATGCTCGGAAACAATTCGACGCATGCTCGGAAGCATTAAACTTCACTTTTATAGTGCTGTCGAACATGTTTTATGCCGCTGTGTTACAGACCGTCGGAATTTGGTGTGACCGTGTGTAGGCAAGACAGTTTGAGCGAAATTCCGTCGGAGTTCCGACGGGAAAACCATCAGAGCTTTTTCCGACGAGAATTCCGACCGTGTGTACGCGGCATAATGCACTACTGTATTTTAACAATCTGACACTCGCCAATCTGAGCAGGCTTGAGCACCTCAAGTTGCAACCACTTGTTTGTAAGGAAGACTAGATCATATATCTGGGACTCTGTGGACTTCTCAGAATTAAAATACCATGTGAACGTGCGCTCCAATCGGACCACTATGGTAACCCCCAGACAGGATAGGATTTCTCCTTTAATTTAGGATACTCCTCAGCATCTTGGGGATGTTAAAAATCACATCCATCCACTGCTTCTCGAGTAGCATTTCACATTCAGCAACTCTCTCTGCCGAGGTAGGCTTCAACATCATACTCCAAGGACAACCTTTGTAATGTGCTCTGCACCAGCTGTTGAGGTGTAGAAGTTGGCCCCTCCACCATCATCTGCCTCTCTAACTGGGCATGTATGTGCTGCTGTAGAGAAAGGTTCAGTTGCTTCTGTCCCTCCAAGGAGGCCATGTGGACTAGAGTAAGCTGTTACATCTGCTTAGTAGGGATGAGCCGAACACCCCCCCGTTCGGCTCGCACCAGAACCCGCGAACGGACCTAAAGTCCGTGCGAGCTTTAGAACCCTATTAGTTATAATGGATGCGAACGTTCGAAATTAAAAGTGCTCATTTTAAAGGCTAATATGCATGTTAATGTCATAAAAAGTGTTTGGGGACCTGGGTCCTGCCCCAGGGGACATGTATCAATGCAAATTTTTTTTTTAAAAACGGACGTTTTTTCAGGAGCAGTGATTTTAATAATGCTTAAATTGAAACAATAAAAGTGTAATATTCCTTTAAAATTCGTACCTGGGGGGTGTCTACCCTGTTTCCCCGAAAATAAGACCTAGCGTGATTGTCGGTAATGGCTGCAATATAAGCCCTACCCTCCAAATAAGCCCTAGTTAAATTTGTAGGTCTTATTTTCAGGGTAGGGCTTATTTTCGGGGAAAAAGGGTAGGGCTTATTTGGTGGGTAGGGCTTATATTGCAGCTATCACCGACAATCACGCTAGTCTTATTTTCGGGGAAACAGGGTATAGTATGCCTGTGAAGGGGCGCATGTTTCCCGTGTTTAGAACTGTCTCTGCGCAAAGTGTCATTTTTGAAAGTAAAAAAGCTATTTAAAATCACTCGCGGCTAATGTTAATTCACGGCTCCCGTAACACAGAGAACAGTGATTCATTGAAACTCATTCATAAAAAAAAGTCATTGATAAAAAATAAAAAAAATGAAAAAAAAAAAAGCGTAGGGGTCCCCCCAAATTCAATAACCAGGCCCTTCAGGTCTGGGATGGATATTAAGGGAAACCCCAGCCAAAAAAAATAAAAAATAAAATGGCGTAGGGTCCCCCTCAAAATCCATACCAGACCCTTGAGGTCTGGTATGGATTTTAATGGGAACCCTAGCCAAAAAAAATGGCGTGGGGTCCCCCTCAAAATCCATACCAGACCCTTATCCGAGCACGCAACCTGGCAGGCCGCAGGAAAAGAGGGGGGGACGAGAGCGGCCCCCCCTCTCACCTGAACCGTACCAGGCCACATGCCCTCAACATTGGGAGGATGCTTTGGGGGTCTAAGACCCCCAAAGCACCTTGTCCCCATGTTGATGAGGACAAGGGCCTCTTCCCCACAACCGTGCCCGGTGGTTGTGGGGGTCTGCGGGCGGGGGGCTTATCGGAATCTGGAAGCCCCCTTTAACAAGGGGACCCCCAGATCCCGGCCCCCCCCCCTGTGTGAAATGGTAAGGGGTACAAAAGTACCCCTACCATTTCACCAAAAAAGCGGCAAAAATTGTAAAAATGACAGGAGACGGTCTTTGACAATTCCTTTATTAAAATCTTCTTTCTTCTTTCTTCATCCTTCGGTTTCTTCATCTTCTCCTTCCTTCATCTTCTTCCATCTTCTTCTTCCATTTTCTTCTTCCTCCGATCCGCTTCTTCTTGCGCTGGTCTTCTCGTCCGGCATCTTCTTCCGTTGGCGTCGGCGTCGGTGTCGGTGTCTTCTTGGGCCGCTACGCGCAATGGGAGGCTCCCGCTGTGTGAGGCTCCGCTCCATCTGACATGTCTTTTAAAACGGAGGGCACCTGGTGACCGCGCCCCCCTCTGACGTCATGGGGAAAGCCATCATGGAATTCCCCATGACGTCCCTGTGCGTCAGAGGGGGCGGGGTCACCAGGTGCCCTCCATTATAAAAGACCTGTCAGACGGAGCGGAGCCTCACACAGCGGGAGACTCCCATTGCGCGGAGCGGCCCAAGAAGAGACAGAGACACCGATGCCAACGCCGACGGAAGAAGATGCCGGACGAGAAGGACGAGAAGACCAGCGCAAGAAGAAGCGGATCGGAGGAAGAAGAAAATGGAAGAAGAAGATGGAAGAAGATGAAGGAAGGAGAAGATGAAGAAACTGAAGGATGAAGAAAGAAGAAAGAAGAAAGAAGATTTTAATAAAGGAATTGTCAAAGATCGTCTCCTGTCATTTTTACCATTTTTGCCACTTTTTTGGTGAAATGGTAGGGGTACTTTTGTACCCCCTTACCATTTCACACAGGGGGGGGGGGCGGGATCTGGGGGTCCCCTTGTTAAAGGGGGCTTCCAGATTCCGATAAGCCCCCGCCCGCAGACCCCCACAACCACCGGGCACGGTTGTGGGGAAGTGGCCGTTGTCCTCATCAACATGGGGACAAGGTGCTTTGGGGGTCTTAGACCCCCAAAGCATCCTCCCAATGTTGAGGGCATGTGGCCTGGTATGGTTCAGGCGGGAGGGGGGGCCGCTCTCGTCCCCCCTCTTTTCCTGCGGCCTGCCAGGTTGCGTGCTCGGATAAGGGTCTGGTATGGATTTTTAGGGGGACCCCACGCCATTTTTTTTGGCTAGGGTTCCCCTTAAAATCCATACCAGACCTCAAGGGTCTGGTATGGATTTTGAGGGGGACCCTACGCCATTTTTTTTTTTTTTGGCTGGGGTTCCCCTTAATATCCATCCCAGACCTGAAGGGCCTGGTTATTGAATTTGGGGGGACCCCTACGCTTTTTTTTTTGTTTTTTTATTAATGAATGACAGTTCTCTGTGTTACAGGAGCCATCAATTCATTAGCCGTGAGTGATTTTAAATAGCTTTTTTCCTGCAAAAATGACACTTTTTTGCAGGGAAAGTTCTAAGCACAGGAAACCTGCCCCCTTCACAGGCCACCTATAGACACCCCCCAGATGTGATACTGCAATGCTGTTCTAACAGCACGCACACACATATCCCCAGAAATAAAGCACATATTGTCAGCAGCACACTGACACGCTGACACTGACTGAAACATAATATGCGATGCCGCCGGCGCGTGGGGCGTGTACTAAAGCCCCTGAGCTATAATTGGCTACAGGCATCCTGCCTGTAGCCAATTATGGCTCTCCTCGCTGCCGGCGCTGTGATTGGCCAAGCATGCGGGGTCACAGTGCATGCTTGGCCAATCATCAGCCAGCATTGCACTGCGCGGGCCGCAATGCATTGCGGGGCCGCTCGCATCACCCGAATTTGATGCGAGCGGCCCCAATAGTTCTGGGCTCGCCGAGCGAGCGAACACCCGGTGCTCGATTCGAACATGGG